>KB671503.1:0-18117 GCA_000349105.1 Anopheles epiroticus | reverse complement strand
GAGAAGGGTTTTACGAGCGACCCCGGAGCGTCCGGGCAGGCAATAAAATAAACTTGAGCAAAAGATGCACCGAAGCTTGCATCTTCGGTACCGTTCATCTCCGATCATCTACCCTGCCGGTGTTGTACTGTGCGGGACCGGAAAACCGGGAGAAGGGGACAAGATTTAGCAGCTCCCGGATGTGATTCTGGCCCGGGTGAAAGGTTCGACCAAGTGCATCGAATTGGTCTGCAAACATACTCTGCACCGTCCTGAAAGCCCCAAGTAATCCAAACGAAACCGAAGCTCAAACTGCCTGCCCCACCGGCACGCCCTGCCACCCCCTTCCGGTGGGATGAATTGGCCTTAATTAAGAGCAACACCAGCAACACACTCTTGTTGTGCTGACTAAGTCGTCCCTCCGTCCCCACAGTCGCACAGGCTTCTTGTCACTTGTCACCTTCACACCCCGTGGGCCCGAACCACGGTTTGCCAGGAGCCGACTGCTCGACTGCTTGAAAGCCGACCCACCCAGCCGACACACCAGGACCAGGAGTGGCCAGGATTAAAAACAAAATCGATGCCTGTTTGCCTTGGGTCAACGTGATTTACTGCACCTGTGCAGTCGGAAGTGTCGGCGCATCGCAGGCAGAAAGCGGCGGCGGCGGCGTCGCTCGTGTGGGGTTTCCGGCCACACGAAGACGGAATGGTGCACATTTATTCTGGACGCCATTTGTGCTCGGTGTGCTCGGTGAAATCAGCTTTCCAATTTGCCATCATGTAATTATAATCCCGCGTCCTTTTTGCCTACACAACTGCCGGCAACCGCTCCGATGCACATGCACATCCGTTGCACATAGTGCACCAAACCGCACTGCAAATTTCCTTTTTCCGCGCCAGCCAGGGTGCAGTTGATGGTAAAAGCAAACGACGATGCAAATAAATCACAAACAAGCGCAACTCTGGCAGGAGGTAAGGAAGCCGTCAACGAGATGGTGTGGAGAAAAGCCTGAGCTGTACACAGGCAGAGAGAGGACTACGAAGAGCAAGCAAGGGTACCTTCCAACAAGGCCGTAAAACAAATCGAACGACGGACAGTGATGGGTAGCTTTTGTTTAGTTATTAGTTATGGTTTATGCGACACTTTCAACCATTGAACTTTGAGATTGGAAGGTTCAGTTGATGGGAGATTCTAGATTTGTGCTTAACTTTTGAATCAAATAAAATTTTGTGAAATCAAATTCTAAGAGAAATGGTGCTGAGGATTATGGAAGACAGTTTGCTATGAGTAATGGCTGAAAAAATGTATTATTTGCTTCAATTACAAGAGTGTCATTGGCAACCATTCCAACAAATCCTTTGCCTTTAGTGAAGTGATTATAAACAAAGTGCATTAGCTGGACGACGTCAGGAAGCCTCTCAACAATCTCCCCAAACAGCACACACATTCCATGGACACGGACAAACGTAGCCTTGAACGCAGAAACCCTCCCTTCATCCACACAGGAAATGCGTACAATTCATAACACTCCAGCTAATCATCCGCAAATCGGCTTAAAGCAATGTTCTCGGTGCGAACCCGCTGCAACTACGTTTCATGTTTCCTGCTCTATCGAACACAAACATCCAACGAGTCGGATTGGCATCGATCGACGCACAAGGCGGACTGACGGAATTGATACGGAAATGACGATTTTTCACCGACCAACCGCCATCACCTCACCGCCCGCCTCGATCGATCTGAAGGATTAATAAGCGCTGCGGTCGTCCCGAGCCTGAAGCCGCCGCCGATAACTACCGCCTAAAGCTGGGCTTAAGGGGTCGCCTCCCTTCGCCGCGGGTTCGGTTTTTGTCTACAGTCGGCTACAAATTAGACGTCAAAACGGCGGTAGCAAAATGTTGAAACGGAATCGGATTTAAAGTTTAGCATTTATTGTTTCGATGTAGCGCCGCACCTGCGAATAAGCTCATATTTCCTGTCCTGTCGGTGCCTTACCTGAGTGCCTGTGATTGTAATGGTAATTATCTTCTTTTGTGTCGTTCCAGCCAACGTTTCGTTAAAATGATTTGATAGCCGCGCTTTTTATTATTTGCATTTTTTTTGTTTAAATGTTTTCGCGACTATTAGACGTTCGTTTTTAATAGGCTTCTTTTGCAGCTATAGAAATGGTTTTATGATGACACAGGCAGTCTTGTACGAAAGCTTTGCCGGTAATCAAGTGACAGTATTGAGACTTAATTCCTTGATTAGTATACTTGACACAAGTTTTAAGGCTAGTTTGCTTTGAGGTTGATTAAATAACCTCGTTTGTTGGACGACATGTTAAATATACTCAAACTGGTTAGCAACTGCTTAAGGCGAGTAGCTAATTCATCGTGTATATGTGTGTATTAATCTCAAAGAAAAATAAATTTTAAACAATAATAAATTTTTTTTCTTTGCCCGTAGTGGCATCCAGGCAGCACAGATTATCTTTAAAATTTGACTTAGAAGTATAAAATATTTAGTGAAATAAACACATTAATCAATACCATTGAACTTGTGTGGTACGCTGTGGAATAAAAATATCTTATACAAATTAACTGTGTAATTTAAATATGTGTTAAAGTCAATTCTCGTTTTTCAACTAGATACTTGTAACGATCCTTACGATCAAATATTCTTCCAATTGTGAAAAACTAACTTCTTTAAATTGATTCAAACTAAAACTCTAAAGCATGCTTGGTGGTCTCATGGGTAGCGGCGTACGCCTGTATCAAACGAATCAGGCCCGACGTTGATTCGAATCCCATTCGGACCACTGCCGGCCCTCATACGCGCGGGATCCACTTTCCTGCTATGGGTACGCTAATCACAGCCCCTCCATACGCAGGAATAACAATCTTGATATGGATGGGTACACTACCTCACAGAAAGAGCCAACAGAGGCCATACAGAGGTTGTGATGCCACCAAAGAAGAGAAGAAAGCTCAAATAAAAAAATGCTTATCATATATATATGACTGCTTGGTGATTAATTATAATCTTATGGAAACTAGATTTAAAGCGATGCTTTAAAATAAATAATAACAGGAGTAATAGTAATAACAGGAATTAGGGACTGCTTTATATTTTATCTTACTCAATTAAATACGATATTCAAGAAGTGGATAATAGGAGACGAAATAGTATAGGAATGTATTTTTTAATATGTTTAACTACTGGAGAAAGACTGGAGCATTACGAGACTTGTCTGGCATTACGGGACTAAGTCACTCACTTTCATAATTGTATCATAAGGACACTGTGCTGTGCTTTCAAGAATTGTATTAAAATGAGCAATTCCAGAATAAAGCGGCTTAGTAAAACGGGGTACGGTGTTGTTTAGTGATCTGGTGGTTTCCAGATCTCAACATTACTGCACCGGGATCATTCAAATACGTAGTATGAATAAGTCTATCAAGCTAGAAATTCCCTTCGTGGCCTAATCGAAATGGTTTTATGCTTTATAAATATGGTTTTCTATCTCAAACTCATCTTCAGGTTCATCTATAAATCTATAAATTCTGGTTCATCTATAAAGCGCTCAACATTATAAGATTGATGGTTTCAATTAGTTGAAATTATTTATGTAAGAAAAGGCGAGTAATTGTTTTTTTAACAAGATAAATAAAATCAAATAATTAGGATACAGCCCAAAAACACGCAAGTGAATATTTTTGGAGAAAAAACAATATTAATATAATTTATATTTTAAACCATAATAGGTATATTTTCCAAACGATCAATGTTCAACAAAGAAAGACTTTGGTTTTGTAATGCCCGTAACTCAACTATATTTTCATCTCTCATCGATCGACCCTGCGTGTGCTGCGTATGTAATGTATTGCTGTAAAAATATTAATGCCATGAGTCGTTGATCAATCGAACAAATTGCAACTACATTTTACATTTGTAACCATTTATCAAGCATTTAAACTCGCCAAGCAAAAACAAAAAATCTCCCTTTTGCATTACCGCAATACTGGCCAATCCGATCACACAGAGGATGGAAATTCGTTCTCGCTCCGCTCTCCAGCCCGTCCAGCATAATCAATTTTCCCGCCATTCTGACCGCTGCGGCAACATTTTTCACAATTGCAGCGTAATTGTAACGATCGTACGGCACACACATACAATGTAGCTGCGACCGAGCAGCGAGCGGCCACCACGAAAATCAATAACTCAAAAGCGAAATAAGATGAGGGCACGGTGCAGCCCGTCTGCATCGGTGCACGCAATGGGTGATAAATTGGGGCTGGAAAATTTAACCAATTCTTACCGGCGGCTCACCGGGAACCGAGTGGTTGGCCGTAAGCTTTTTTGTCAGTCAGTCAGTCGATCGAAGAAGAAACAAATGATCTGGCCACCGGGGAACCGCAAGAGGAAGAAACACCCCGAAACCGGCCCATTTACCGGCTGGCCGCGGAGATTGGGCTCGTAAAATTTTATTACATTATTAATGGCACTTTATCGTCATTTTGCATTCGAGTGCGCATTCGAGTGTAATGAAATTTCGATCCAATCACACAGAAAACCACGAAATTGCTTCTGCAGCGCATGAGAAAAAAGGGGCCTGTGCCCGCCTTCTTCGAACGCAAAATTGCAATGACTCAACGTGATGCAACCTGCCGCCGGGTTACAGGATAACCTGCAGGGCTGTCCAGGAGACGGAGGGTAGGGGAACGCGACAGGGGAACATACGGAAGGGGTAAGGGCAAACATCCATGTTCAGCTCTAACGAGCCTGCCCGCGGGGCCACGTTCTTCATGCGTGCCGTGACCTGCCGCTGCCGAAGGCAAGATTGGCCATTTGCCGCTGCGATGCAACTGCCGCGGGCGAATGCATCCGTTACTGCAGCGGGTGCAACTGGTAGGCATGGTGTAAAATGCGTCGCGGACCGCGAACCCGCGTGCAATATGAATAATTTCGTAAGATTCGACGCGAAACATAATAATTTTCTCGCCACATTCGAACAAACGTGCCCTAGTGCCGCTCCTTGCCGGTGCTGCCAGTCCCTTGTTGGGAAGTGAAGGGCCCAAGAAACCGACAAACCACACAGCCCATTTCGTGAGCGTGTGTATGGGTGGGAGTGCCTGTGTGGCCGAGGTCACCATCCCTTTCCTTCCCTTCCCTGCTACAAGGCAGCGATTGTGTTGGCAAAAAGTTTTCCGTTTTCCAACCAACCGTCCGGACCTCTCGAACCGGGTGGCGACGATCGCTAGACACACGTACCCGAGCCGCATCGAGTCGGGTGCTCGGTTGGTGCACGGGTAGTGGGGGCATCCGACCAGGCTCTGGCGAATTTAAATTACAGTCTTAAGGTGCAGATTTATGCTACAATGTCAATGAATAATTATTGCACAGGCTATGCAAAACGTTACCGGGGCCGAATTCCAGCCGATGTACGGTCCGCACGAACCGATACATCATACGTACGGTTTAGAGTGCTCGAAGCAGGAAGAAAAAGCTAATGCTGCAAAAACGAAACAGCTTGTATCGCACCGGAAATGGAAAGCAGGATGCAAGCTAACCTTGAACGTTGGTTGCGTGCTGACGTCTTAGAAAACAGTGCTTTTCCCTCCAGGTTATTTTTTATAATCAAACAACGATAAAAGTGTATTGTTCATGATGTACTGTAATTAATCCATGGAAACAATAAATAATACGAAAAACGACTGCTTACTTTCAGAGCCTTACAGTATTCAACGATTGTTGTATTATATGATCTCTTTGCAGCAAAGGGGAAAAGTTGTGCTGATAAACTTTTTCTCGCATGCTACATGGATTTTGATTAACAGAAATAAAAAGACTTGTCCTAGAAAAACTATTTCTATTGTACAGTTAAGTTGTTTGAAATATGAGAAAATGAAAGTATACTAAGAGATTTAAATAAATGAAAAGGCCTTGTTAGACCACTTTCAATGCAACAGGTTTCAAAGACCGAATGCTCTGTTATATATAAGTAGTCATTTACTTTTAATCATACAAATACATTTTATCATTCTAAAAACAGCTTTTCTTCCAATATTGTCTGATCTGTTTTTTAGTAAAACCTTTATCTATTTTATTTAGTCTTAGTTCCATATGGTATTATTTGAAATTTCTTTAAAATGAAATTCTTTTAAAGTCAAATGTGGTTTTTTTAAGCACAAAATATAACGTATTGTTCTTTAAAAATAATTGATGTTTTCTTACCTAGTGTTTTCCCTTGTCACCTTATGACAAAGCGCTCAAAAGAACTACTAAAACTCAATTTTGAATATTTACCGCATTTACCACGTGCTTTATCTTAATAAAAATAAGAAACAAATTTTACTTAAATACATTTCAGCGGGTTCATCCCTCACGATCTTTTGAAGGCGGAATATAATTTCATAATGTTATAAAAAATTAGTTAAAAAAATTAAAACAAATAACATTGTTTATGAGCTATGACTTAATGCAGATTAAAGAAGTAATAAAGCCTAACTGCCATAAAAAACACTCTGTAAAAAAACAGCAAAGAACAAATTAGATTTTACAAACACTGAATTAATTTTACCATTTAATTAATATAATTTTCTCATTCGCTTCAACAAATACGCTTGAAATAATCATCTAACAAAAAAGATTTTCTTTCTCATAGTTCCTCTAAAAAAAATAAAAATTTTTAACTTCAATAATTTAAAAGTTAAAAAGTAACAAAATTATATTATTCTCAAAAGACTCCGTCTTTATAGACTTCTCACGCATAGAAAAGTTCAATAACGATTATTGTTTTGGTTGTTTTAGAATTCTCGATCTGTTTAATGCATGGACAATTTTTAATTAAGTGCATCTATAGCACCTTTGGAAAAGAGTTTAATGGAGGAACATGAAAAGAAAACACATTAAATTTATTTAATCTATTCATTCTTTAAATAAAGAAAAACTGAACAATTTCAGCATGTGATAAAGAAACAAAATTTCTAAGCAGAAAACAATGCTCAGCACCTGCGATAAATATGGTGACAGTGATTCAGCATTGAACACATTTATGAAAAAAGTCATGAACAACTTTTTTGATTAGAATAATTAGTTAAAGTAGAACATAATGATAAAATTACATTTTGGTTTGCGAGTTAAGGAAGCTTATAAAGTACATAACATGAATGAAAAATACCACAAAATTGGTAGCTCGCTAATTAACTGTACTGTTGACGCTGTTGCTTATCGTTAACATGTAAAGAAATTGAAAGAATATTTAAACAATTATAAATTGATCACGAGTTCAATGATGAGCAAACGGAAGGAAAGTGCCTCTTCTCTTGATCGCTAAAGAAACCTTATCTAAAACTCAAGTGTCTGTAACAGAAATGTGATTAATGAAAAATGACTACATATATTAAACCGGTAATTATTTTCTAGCATTTTCTCTCCCCATGCACAGGGTGGCCAAGCATTCCCTGCCTCGTCAAATATGCAGAATAATAGCATACTAAGGACCTGTTGTCGGAAATCACGGAAATGCCGACCGATACATTTGTTACCATGGCCCATGTTGCAATTCGTATTGCGCCCCGGTCTTCCACCCCTCCCCCTCCCCCACCTTCCCTTTGTACGGCCACTGGTTCGCAAAAAAAGGGTGACCCTTACCGGTGGTACGGGCCCTCGGCTCGTCCGGACACGCGCGGTGGTGTGTTGCGTTTTCCGTTTGACTTTACCAGGCTTCAATTAAATTATGAAATCCAATCACGCGACTCGTATATAATTAAAGCGATTTCCCTGCAACAGTTTGTGAAAATCGTTATTATCGTTATTTTTCCTGGCACCCGTTTCGCGCCCATCGCGCACAAGCTGTGTGTGTGCATACAGGGTGAAAAGTGAAAAAATGGATAGAAATTGTACATTTAGCTGGCTCACACATAGTATGTTAGTTTGTGGCAACATGCACCACCTGTACCATCTGGGGAATGGAGGGGGTGCATAAAACATGAAATATGCAGAACAGTGAAAAAACAAAAACTCAACTATGTCTATGGACTCGCTAGAACTTATTTGTGCCTGTAAAAGAGATGCACATCAAACCTTTATTTTGAAATTGTGATTCAACGCACTCGAGTGGTTAGAGATTACGTCCAGCAAAGTGTGTGCTAGTGAAAATAATGCATAAACGATCCTTCCATTTTTCCTTTCATCACTCGGTGGAAAAAACACTCACCTGCTGTTAAAAATAAGGCAATAAACATTTGTTAAAACTTGCACAGCACAATGCACCATTCACCGACAGCTATCTGCAGGCTAATGGGTATTCATGTGATTTAAGCCCGTAATACGAGGGCGATGTGCAATGTCCCTAGCGAGCATCAAAACAAATTCATCCCTTCAGCTTTCTTTCCCGTGCCTTGATGGAAGCTGTGGTGATCAATTTTAATTTTACAAATATGCAAATATTACACGCGTACCGGCGACCGAGTGGACAGGTAGACCGGGAAATAGCTAAAATCACTCTTGCACAAATATACCATTGAAGCGATTACTGCTTTTTGTGCAGCCTTTTTGTGTGGTTTTTGTGTTGTTTTCATGCGAGCATTCAGAAGGGGAAAAAACACAGAAACAGCCCGGCCAATTGAAATCGGGCCGCTGCATTTTACCTTTCCTTTTCTGCGGGACGGGGCGTTGCATTGATTCGGGCCGGGGCTTCGGGGTTTCGGTGCAGCTGTAATTACCGCTTTTGTGCGCACTCCCCCTGCTCCGCTCTCCATGCCCCGACTGGTGATGCAAATTTGCCAACTTCTCTGCCCAGTTCTGCACTCCCGTTGCAGTGCGATTGAGCGATGCACTGAGTATGTGTGTGTGTGTGCGTTGGTGCTTTTATTTTTTCGCTACTAAAACAACAACCGCATAAAAGCTTACCGGGCGGGACAATTTATGTTTTGCCTCGCAGGGGGTCGGGCGAGAAGCACCCGGAAGCACCGGGTGGAAGTGGTTGTGGGAGACGTGACGAAAGTGGTGGAAAAATACAAAATAAAAAGGGAAAAACCACACAAAACTGGTCCACGGTGGTAGGTGGTGTAGTTGCCACAACGGAAGCTTGTGACGCTTTTTTTTTTGAACAGTTTGAATCGTTCCAACACAACCCACCAGAGACCTGGAGCATCCCAGCGGGAAAAGGAAAAGTGAATGCATTTTATTCGCAATTTGTGTGTGTGTGTGTGTGTGTGAGAGTGGGTTGCACTTACCATCTCCTCTTTCCCCCGGTGCGGGTGCATACGCTTGTGGAAAAGCTTGGAGCTCAATGGGACAGAGGGCGGGTGGAAAATTGATGATATGCGTAATTGAACGACCTGCCTGCCGTCTGTCGATGATGGACTAGACACCGCTCCAGGGTGACAGACTAACTGACTGACTAAAATACAGAACAGGTCCCCGGGAAGGTGGAGAATAAAAAGAAACAAAAACCGAACCCCCCAGCGGCCGTCGTGGTGTGAGGTGAGACGGTGAGGGAAAAGGCTCGTGGGCGGAGACGAGTGAGGGAAAGTTTTGCAATGCAGTGGCCATAAATTCTCTGCTGAATAGTGTCCAAAGGGAATCGCAGTGTTTCCTCACCTTCCTACCAAACCAACAGGCCACGCACGGCTGGTTGGGGCTATGGAGACGGGGCGTTCTCGTTTAAATGTTCCGTCCAATTCGTTCAAATACTGTTAAAAATCGGCCCCTCAATGGTGAGTGGTCTTTAAATTGCACTTTTTGTGCAACACGCCTGCATCCATCCTGCACAGGGAGTGTGATGGGCAAATTGAATTAGGGTCCGATCGGGATCGAAACGTTCTAATGGGTTTATTGGTTATTTTCCTAATTGCAGTCTTGAGCGGGTGGAGATGCAACGGCTTATCATCTTATTTGAATTTTCTCAGCAGCTTCACTTTATGGACGAAAAGTTGTTAGTAAAATTATAAAGTTAAGTATTTGTTTTAAAACAAGAAATTTAGTGTGCTTGACTAAAAGCATTTAATAATACTGCTGAAAGCAATTGTTGGTTTAAAGATCAAAAGTTAGAACATTATTACTATAAAGAGATGTAAGTTTGCCTAGAAATTTTCGTGTTTCTAGATTAAATCTTTTGACTAGCTAAGGTCATTAAAAATGTTTTGTTTTATTTTATTAAAACCTATGTACCACTTGATATAATATATTTACTAAAAATGTGAGAAATAACCGGCCATTAAAAATATCTTACTACGTATAATATATACATAATTAATTTACTAGAAAAAAGTGACAATTGTGGCAAAATAGTATTTCAATAAGATTATTTTCAAACAAAAAAACAAAAACAACAAAAAAAGAAAAAACAAACAAACAAACAAACAAACAAGATTATTTTAATTGATTAAATTAAACTTATTTTTTTTAATATTCATTGAATAATAAATTATTTTTTTTTCGTAGTGCCGGCCAGGCCATATTGTGATTAAATAATCTTAATAACAAAAAAAATAATAATTGATTGAATAATAAACTTAATTATAGTTTTTCTATTTTTTTTTTAATTAACGATTAAGCTATTATCACTCTTAATTATTCAAAAATCATAGGTTGAAAAAATAAGTCAAATAAAATACAACAAGCTTTTGTAACAATGACCCACTTGTCAAGTTTATATAAACCAATGGTCCATTTAGTCAATAGCATTTTATATTTTCAATTTTTTTCACACCAATTCAAGGATGAAATTATTTAACACTCAAGATGAAAGTGTATTGATTTTAAAATATTTAATAAATTCAGGCAAAGACATAACGAAATACTACTAAAAATGAATTTACATCATCCGTGAAATTTAATTTACTAACAAAGCCTATGGATCATAAAGTTGTTATAATTATCATATTTATCTGATCTAAACTGACTTATTTTTGGTTTAACTACATTGATCTCTCTAAATACTATTCACACTTCACACACAATCACTAGATTATTTAGCATAGTTACCGCCAGAGACGAGTTGACATCTGTTTAAAACGTTCAAGAAATTCTAAACGTCTTTGAGGGTAAGATTTGTGTAACATATTTAACCACTGCCAGAACAGCCAGCATCTACCTGTGTCCCCATCTCATCCCATCCTACATTCAACCTCAAAACCACCAGAAATCAATTTGTAACTCTGTACGCACGACCCACCCGCCGCACCACGGCCCATTTGCCCACCCAGTCTGTCGAAAGTAACATATTGCTGACGTTCTGAACAGTCAAGCCTGGTGATTGTGATTTCATCTGGAAGCATCCTTTATCGCGTGTGTTGACGAGCCGAGGGCGAAGGAAACTTCTCCTTGCCGGCACAATGAGAGTAACGGCGGTGACGATGATGGAGAAAGAAAAACGATCATTTATCCTTGCTGCCCTGCCGCCACTAGAATGTTGCTGTCTTTATTCTCATTTCCGCTCTACCGTGCCGGGGATGGGAAACGGCGCTTGAAGTGAGCATGAATGAGCAGCAGAACGGACGTATTCTTGCAGTAAGGGAAAACCATCGGGATGATGGATGCTGGCAAAGTTACAGGCAAAATTCAACTCCATCTTCAGTCGCCCGAAGAAAGTTTTTACGGTCAAAACACCTTACCCGCTCGCCGGACTAGCCGGTGGAATCCGTCCTCACCGGAAAACCCTTCCAAATCCGAACATTCCAGGTTAACACATACCAAGCATAACAGGGGAAAAAGGAGGGCCGGGAGGTAATGGGAAATGGATCTAGCCGTGGTGGAGGCGACCGAATGCAAATGAAATGGAAAAACGAAATATTTTAAAGTTTTTTTTTATGAATAACTTTTACCCGTTTGAGTTTGCTTTCACAAAACCAGTGAAGACGGAAGGGTGAAAGGTATGCGATGCGAAAGGGTTGGGTAAAATACCGGAAGTTGGTAAGCGACCGAGACTGGCTGGTCGAGAGCGGTTTTGTTCTTGGCCGTCCTAGCTTTTCCACCTCTACCACCTGGGCAACATCTTAAGGGCTACACCGTTTGGTCTCACTTTCCCGCCGACTTTGAAAGCAAACTTCTTCATCACACCGGTAGCCATCGATGACAAATCGCTCGAAAGGGACCCGTTGGTGGTGGTAAGAAGGATCCGAAAAGAGTCCAGTGCATAGCGAGTACGGTCCGTTTCAAGACGCAACGGAGGATGGAGTGAAGCTGAAGGACAGGAAAGGAGAGGGTGAAAGTGGCCAGGAGTGAAGGAAAGTTTGGTTTGCATTTTTATTATTCCGTTGAAAATGTCTAACCACTAGCACCTTTTCCATCCCGTAGGCCATTTGTTTGCAGTTTGTTTCCTTCGCTGCTCGGTGCTCGGGCGTCCTGCCTGGATGATGATGGTTGGAAAGCAAAACAGCATTGAAGCAATGTGCTTGGAAACGATGAGAAGCTAGTTGTTTGTTTGGTGAAGGTTTCTAGCATCGAATACCTGGTCAGTCATTTTTATACGTTTCAGTAGCTATTTGATTTTAATATTTTTACATTTTTGCTAGAAACTTTTCATACATAAAAAACGAAGTATACGAGTTGTGACATACAATACGCAGTTGACTTGACTGTTTCATTTACACTTAAAATCTACAATTTTCCGAATAAAATTATACAAATGTCAACAAACTTTTTCCACAACTCCTCTCTTTCACAAATACTAAATTTTGATGTTTGAGTCATAATTCACATTAATAGATGATAAAGTCATAATTCTGGTAAATATTTTTTGGTTGTTTTACATTTTTTGTTATTTTGTTCTTCTTTTTTATTGCAATTCATTTATAAGTTTTCTCCATTTATATATAGATATTGTGAAAAACCAAGCTAATAAAAGATAGTTTTAGTATCACTCATACCGATGAAAAATGATCACATATTTATAGAATTTCTCCAAGTTTTAACAATGACACTGTAAATCATTGTATGATTAAACAAGTTATGAATAACATAAAAAATTTAAAGCTGTTTAGTAAATCAGTTTAAAATTTAATAATTGTAAAAAAACGTTTAAGTTCTTTTTACTTCATTTATAACAATGAATTTGATGTCTAATGCATGAAGTTGGCAAACAATGGAGCTATATCAAAAGTGTTGATATTGTCATAAATTCTGGTTACTTTACCTTCTTACTTCACTTTACATTACCTAATTTTTCATAGTCTTTACCGGATTACAGTAATGCTGTAAAAAAATTATTGAAAATCAAAATGTAAAGATTTTTTTTGTAAAGGAAGAGATTAGTTTATTTAAAAAGCATTCAATTACCAAAACTTAATGCAATTAACTAATAAATACAAATAAAATTTTGCTATTTTATGCATTTTGAAATTTTCAAATCAAATTGACTAAGGTGAAAATGGCATAAAATTCTGAACCAAACAATGTTAAGCTATTTACTATTTTTTTTAGTTAAAAAGATAAGTTAAAGTCAAATAAATACTATGAAAGGAAAACTCTTTATTTTCTGGAAAACAAAAAGGTATACATGATATCACCAACTGTCTAGTTTTATCTAATCAAATAGCATGTTCAAAGAAGAGATAATGAAATTGCATCGTCACTACTACATCTCATCCCATCCGGATCAAATCAGCATCTTCCAAAATTGATTAACCTAAAAACTTGCCCAATCGATTCGACCGTACCACCAAAATCAGTTCTCCTTTGCCATTCGTGTTCCCCAGAACCATTCAAAAACGTTCCCTCTCCCAGCCCATCCAATGCTCAAATGCATCCGATCCGGAGTACAACGCCCAAACACAGACACACCGAGCGATCGAGCTAATCCGTCCACACTCGCTCACTCACTCACCGACGGCATTGCCACCTCGCGTTTAATAGTTATGCTAATTTAATTTATACCGTATAATTGCATTTCGTTGTCCAGCTCATTCGCAGCAGACTCTACCAAGCCCCCCCGCCTTCCCCCTCCACACAATTTCGCTTGCGCCAAAGTGCGGAAGTGTGGAACGGTGACCCGCGGGCAAGCATAGTATGTGGGTGTACTGTAAAGTAAAAAAATAAACACAGGAAAAACAGTGCACCCATATGCTAATGCAAATCAACACTGTACGGGTTTTAATTTTCACGCACATCGAACAATCACACTCGCCGTTTCCACGATGACGATGATGGAGAACGTTGTTGGTGCTGATGATGATGGTGATGTTCGAGGGGGGTGGAGGAGGAGTGGTCTTTGGGTGCGTGACTGATGTCCATCGGGACTGTTTGAAAGTGCCATGAAGCAAGTTTCGGTTCACCTTTTCGTGTTCGACAATGACTAGCATCGTCACCAGTGTGGTCATCTAATAAATTCTATTAAAACTGCACTTTCCATTCGTTGGCCATTTTATGCTCACCCAATGTATCGTTCTGTTCGATGCTGAGCCAAACCTATCGAGCGGACAGTATGGAGCAACTCTAATTGAAAGTGGAACTTTCAGTCTCTGTTCAGTGAAATGGTATTGGAAAAAATGGTTCAATTTTGTAGTTCATATAAATGGACAAGCCGTGCTACTTGGTTAAAATATTAATAGGTTGTCACTTACTTCATTTTCATACGATGAAACATTGCCTGGCTTAACAACCATTTTAAAAAGTCAAGGCCTACTAAAGGTCTACTAATGTTCTGGATTTGTCTCTGACTGTAGGTACCAACTGTATGTACCAATGCAGGATAGTTAGTCCTGCGTACGGAAGGCGAGGCAGCAGTTCGAATGGGATTCGATACGACGTCGGGCCTGTTGACAGGCTTTCGCCGTTATCAACAGACCACCGAGCGAGCCCAAACATGAAGGTTTATGTAAGTAAATAAAGTGTTCAGTTTCACATTCTCAATACATTCCTATCGTAAATTACCTAAAGGATTTATCCCTATTTTTTAAATTAAAGGTTAACTAATATCTGAGCTGCTTTATTCGTGAACAAACTTCATTCCATTCTTTTTATAAAACAATTTCAAATGATAATTAAAATTCGAATAAATCTACACAAATCTTAAAACAATTACATTTACATCGTTCAATACCATGCAAACCGTTCGTGGTGGCGATAGAATAGTATTTTATTACAACAATGATCTGATACGGAGACGCCACAACCGACCCAACATAAGGTTCAGTCGGTTTAAAGAGATTATGCTTTTTTTTTCTATTTGAAACATTGCACGTCCAAACACGCATAATCCTGGGCACGCAATTTGAAGTATAATATTAGTGATAAGGGATAGGAAATGTGTGTGTGTGTGTGTGTGTGTGTGTGTATGTAATGCCAACATCGTAAGCAACAGCCGTACGAAACATAGCCATCCTCAGCATGGGTCTAGCACGCCTCTTCTGTCCATGTGGACGGCCTAAGAGGACTTTACGGGCTAGGTCGTCCGGGTCCATGCGTATAACATGGCCAGCCCACCGGAGCCGGGCGAGCTTAATCCGCTGCACAACGGAGAGGTCGTTTTACAGCTCGTACAGCTCGTCGTTGTATCGGCTCCTCCATTGTCCCTCCTCACGTATGAGGCCAACAATCCTCCTGAGCATCTTCCTCTCGAACGCGGTTAAGAGGATTTCGTCAAATTTGAACAGAGTCCATGTCTCAGAGGCAAACGTGAGTTCTGGAACTATATAGGTGCGATATAGTCCCAGCTTCGTCCATCGCGACAGGTTTAGTGAGGTGAAATGCTTCCTCAGGCTATAGAATGACCGGCTGGCCACCAGCATCCGTGCGCGAAGCTCGGCTTCCATACGGTTATCGGTGCTGACTTTTGACCCGAGATAGGTGAAATTTGGGACGACTTCGAAAGTGCGTTCACCTATCGGTACGTCACCCCTACATAAATCGGCATTTGTTAGTAGAGAATTTAGTAAGAAAAAAACAAGCAAAAAGCCAAATTTTGTTGTCGAAATTAAAAAAAAAATAATTGTTTTATTTACTGTTGATACGTTTCATGTTGAACTAAAGGATGAAGAACGAAAATATTTAGATGATATTTCAAAATTACATTTTTTCGGTTAGCCAACCAAGTTTTCTTGACATCATACGCTTTTTGAAACACAAGATACACCTTACATCATCACATTTTTTTGTTTCAAAAAATGCTTTTCGAAAATAAAAAAAAAACAAATTTCTTCAATCATTAAGTTGTTGAAACAACCGGTTTTGATATTACCGGTGGTTTAACTCTTGAGAACAAGAGATTTGAAAATTGACAATTCTTACTACCAATAAAGTCTCATAACTTCGCTACCCAAACCAACTCTTACACTATCATTTCATCTCGTATATGAATCGATAGTTATGCTACAATGTGGCATTGTGGTAAGGGAACGTGAAGAACAACAAAATGCATAAACAACTCCCCAAACTTTCAGTGCAGAAGCATGCAAACTCATGTCCATGTGCTCGGCCCGCGCACATGCTAGTAAAAGCAACAATGTAACACTAAATTATTGTACTGCTTTTCGCGCAAACTTTTTCGCTACTCTGCAAACCAGAATGGGAGATGTTTTGTATATAGGTCGCCATCCTATGTGTACGCTCCTGTGGAAGTTAACCCACCAAAAAAAGGAGACGCCTGATCAATGAACCGGCTGAAGGGGAGAAAAAAAGGGAGCGCAGCTTGTGATGGTAGTGGTTAGATTTAATTGTTATTTTTGTTCGCCTGTTTTATGGATCTCAGCCAGGGAATAAGTTTCGGAGGGAGGTTTGGTTGTTTCATTTTCAGTTTTGTTTGAGCTGCGACTTATTTTCATGAAGAGTGTTGCTGTGCCAACCAGTGTAAACTATCTCGCAGACAGTGTTAGTGTAGTTGTAACCATGCCGTGCTTTAATGTTACACTTTTTGTCCACCTTTTTGCTATCTTTAATAAAACCCATGTCATCGCAATGCTCTGCACAGCATCACCTTAAAGGCACCGCTTGGCCTTGACCAATGCACGAGCCGCACGTTTCGGAGGGAAAAAGAGAAAAAACAAAACCGAGCGAGCAAAAGTTTTGTACAAATTTTATCGACCACATCAACGATAGCCATGCAAGCCATTACTGGAAAAACTCATTGAAAACCATTCAGGGAGCCGGTTATCGCTACGGATTGCGATCTATTCCGTATCGGTTATCTCTTTCAACGCAATGTATGAACGCTGGTCAAGATTCTGGGGGGGGGTCGAAAAGTTCGTCACATTAGGACACTTTTCGCTCCATCGCTCCAGGGACGTGCCCCAGTTTGGGCGCTGGTGGGTAGTTGATGTTTGTCGCAGATAATGATGATGATGATGATGATGATGATAGTGGTGCTGAGGGCAGTGGCGGTGTGCTCCCTGGAGGAAAACCTATCTACTTTCATGCATGTACGGCAGCAACAAGAGACCTTCATTGGGAAAGTTGTGCCCGCGTACCGATGGTGGGTGAGCCGTCGTTGGCGCCCGATAATTTCGATTGGAAAAGTTTGCGGATAATTTTCCTTAATTGTAATTATCCGTGTTGTCACTAGCGGGTTGTGGGCAGTCGGTGCTGCAGCGCCTTTTTTTTTGGGTTTGATTTAGGTGTTCACGGTGCGTAAATGTGAGAGTTTCCCCCTTCATGTTGGAGGTAATTAGGCTGAAAGTAGTTTTTCTGGTGAACAGAAAAGAAGAAAAGTTTCGTATAAAAATTTGATTTTCGATAAATTATTAGCAAACTATGTTCTATACTGAAGTCTTAGAGAATTATTGTTTCCTGGTAAACTAGTTTTAGAATAAACGTTCAACTATATCTTATTACTTATTGTTTTATCATCTTTTGTATTCGCTTCTTAGGTATGTGTTTGTTGCGCATGTTTATTTAGAACTGAAAAAATTGCTTTCATTGTTTGAAATGCTTTATATCAAAACGAAACAGACGTTAAATTCTGCCCAAAAGCTGACATTTTTAACACATCAGTATCTACAGTTTTCACTTAACTGTTTAGATTAAAGCTTACTAGATTCTCACATGGTTTTTCATAGATTAGAGTAAGTTTTTTTATGGATGACTCAAAATTTTCTCTGGACATGGACAAGTGTAAGTGAATTATAGAGCTTCGTTCTCGTATAACAATCTGTCAATGCATACAGCAACTTGCGACATGCTGGCAACCTAAACATTTATGTTCCTAAGCACTTGTA
>KB671502.1:241755-258529 GCA_000349105.1 Anopheles epiroticus | reverse complement strand
GCATCACGAAAACAACTGCGACGGGTACAATTTCTTGTGCTGCGGTCCCAATAAACGATGCTACGGTAACGATATCAACTGAAAAACCCTGTATTTCATGTTTATTTGTTGCAGGAAAATTTTCAAATTACTTTCATGCAGAAAATGTTGCCAAACTATCGTAACATAATAGTTATCTGATTTTTTTATTTATTTTTTTCCGTAGTGACGACCAGGTCGTATTGTGTGACTAAGTGTACCCGTCCATATCAAGATTGTAAATCCTGCGTATGGGGGGTTGTGATTTAGGGTACCCATAGCAAGTAGTCAATCCTGCGTATGGGGGGCGGCAGCGGTCCGAATGAGATTCAAACCGGCGACGGGCCTTTTGATCGCCGTTACCACTGGACCACCGAGCCGGCCCTGATTTTTTATTTAACAGTACGATATTTTTTAATTAAATAGTAAAATATCTGTGCGTGTTCCCGCAACATTTTCATGGACCCGGGCATTAGTGTACCTATAGCAGGCTGCGTGAGCTGGCAATAATGCACATTTGTAATGTACTTAGTGTAAAGAGAAAAAATACTGTATCTAGTTTAAGGTCAATAGGTCAGTTTTCACATAAACAGGGTACAATTGATCTCCTTCCGACATAAGTACAGTTTAACACTTTGAACGCCATTCAATTTGCCGATTTGCCGATTGTTTACAACATACCTCTCGTTATACACTTTATGCTCTTGGTGAGTTAGCTGATTTGAGCCTGGCGTTCAAAGTGTTAACGAAGTTCCGTGTGCGTACTAAAGAAGAACGTCGTTAGCCATAGAGCAGCGACAGTGTTTTATTGTTATTTTGATGGTTTTCTTCAAAATTTCTTTATGATAAAATGTTTTGCAATTGCTAAATGTTTAATTCTATGAAATGTAATATTATTTGTTATTTTTGATGAAATGGAAGATATGAAACATTTGAATATATGTACATATATGGTTCTTTCCGAATGCGTTCGGATCTGTGTAGTTCCCATTTCCGAGTAAGTTGAATTTCATTTTTGTTTTTGGATAAAATGACTCATTAATATAAATCCTATCAACGGAAATATGTATTACATGGGGATTATAATGAAAACTATTGCACGCACTTCCTGATTCTTTTCGAGTACAACGTAACTCGAGTAGAGACTGTAATAAATAAAATCGTAGCAAATTTTGGCCAAAATACATAATCCCTTAGTGCATGAAGTTTTTTCAACGGGGTAAGCTTGTCAGCGAGCTGTCAGAGATAATAGGAAAACAAAATATTGGAGCCCGAAAAATTTTGTACAATCTTTAAAAAATGTCGGAAGTAATGTTTGATGCTCGTGCGTATTGCAAAATAATGCTACACTCGGCGAAGTATCCACACCTAGCGGTGAATGGACTGCTTTTGGCAGAAAACGGTAAACCAAAAACGATTGTGGATGCTGTTCCGCTATTTCATCAGTGCCTTCACGTGTCGCCAATGGCGGAGGTGGCTCTGGTTCAGGTATACAATACTTTCTTGTCGCATTTGATAAATGTCTTATGCTTAATCGTAATCCTAATTGATAATTGCAGGTAGAAGCTAAAGCCTCCCAGAAAGGTCGGCAAATTGTTGGCTATTACGTAGGGTGTGAAAACTTCTACGACAATCACTTTGAACGGGCTCCAGGGATTCGTATTGCGGAAAAAATAGCCGAACTTAATTCCGATGCATGCATTGCAGTTATTGATAACCGTGCTGTTTCCATTAATATGCGCTATCCAGCACTGAGAATATGGCAACATCGAGATAATCGCTGGTCCAAGGCAAAATGTGTAGTGGAGAATGAACGAGTTACATTTGATGTTGTATCGTGCTTATTGCAGCGGGGTGCTGCCAAGGAGTTACACGATTATGATAATTATTTGGACAATACCCAGCATGATTGGGATAATGTACATTTAAATGGAGATCTAAAACAAATACTGGCAATGTATTGATTCATATGAAATCGTGCGTGCGTCGGTCACTATGAAATAAAGGTGCATGAAAATCGATTAAAAACAGCGTATTTTTTACCTCTTTTGAATAGAACATTATTTAAAACTAGCGAAAGTCGTACAGAGAAAACTGTACAACTGTACCAAACAGTAGTATATGAGTTTATTTTATCTGGATAATAATTTATTTGTAATTGACACAAGTTGTGGGTTGCAAACTATTGTGTAAATTTAAAAATACCATTACATTTATCTATTTACTTTACCTTCCACAACTTTTAAATTCCAAAACAGAAAATATTGCTTCTGCGCCTGATGTTATCACTGATGATAAAATATCGCAATCAACACTGATGAAAAATTTACGCCACGACCTGGAAATGTTTAAAAATATGTTTCAAAACAGCGAAAGCGTATCATCATCATCGCGTAACGAATCAAACACGGCAGAAGATGACTGCGACTCCTTGGGAGCCAAACGTTATACATTGCGAAGAAAGGCATACAAGCGTGAAGTTAAGAAGAAAATATTTCGCATTGCCGGGCAGGACATTCCAGACCATTCCGGGGAATGTGATGATGATCAAAATATATCTTCCACACAAGAGAAGTCAACAGTCACCCTAACGGCGGAAAACTCAAAAGGCAACGGTGCGCGAAACATTCACCAAAGTATGTTGCAATCAAGGTGAGTTATCGTGAAAGCTTGTTTTAATGTAAATAGTTTAATATTTTAACCTATTTATTTTTAGTGATACTGAAGTGGATATCAGCTAGTCTTCTTCTTCTTTGGTCCGCTCATCGCTGAGCACGTTCAAGAGACATTGCCAGGTCACCAATCCGTTTCCAGGAAACTCGGTCCAGGGCTGCAGTCCTTCAGCCGCGGTTGATTCCGATATCCGACAGGTTCAACTCCACTTGATCCAGCCAGCGAGCTCGCTGTGCTCCTCTACGCCTCGTGCCGAACGGGTCGCTGACGAGCACCTTTCTAGTGGGGCATGAGTTCGGCATCCTCATCACGTGCCCCAACCAGCGTATCCTTCCGGCTTTGGCAATCGTCAGAATACTTGCATCGCCAAACTGCTCAGCAAGCTCGTGGTTCATTCTCCTTCTCCACACGCCCTGCTCGCACACACCGCCAAAGATAGTCCGTAGCACCCGCCGTTCGAAAATGGAGAGTGCATTGGCGTCCTCCACCAGCATAGTCCAGGACTCGTGCCCGTAGAGGACTATCGGCCGTATGCGCGATATATGGCGCTAATATCAGCTAGTGCGGAAGTCAATTGGATTATTGTATCATAATCATTGACTTTACATCATAGCGCTTCCGTATGAAGGACAATAAGGATACACTGGTACAAAAGTAGGCTTCAATAATGTTGGCCATGGCATCATTTTGGTCAAGTTAGTTAATTATGATATTATGTTTTAAGTTATGTTATCTGAAAGGCCACATTTAAAAGAAGTTCCTAGTACATAGCTTGTCAGTCCGTATTTCTTTCTATCCCTAATTTCCCACAGCAATCCACCTTGTCTTGTTGCTTTTTTTATATATAAACGGCCAGGTCATTCCTTCTATCCCCTCGAAACATTGTGTGTATGACAAAAACGTTTAGTTGTACAAGTAACACATACGTCTCAAGAGACGACTTTTTATCTAAACTGCAAAAACAAAATTCGACTTAATCGGCTTAAAAATACTATACATTCTATCATACATTTATTTTTATGTAATAGTAGGGCTCACAATCAGGCACATTGTCAATCAGGTCAATCTTGGTGTCAAACTTAACACGAATCTTTCTTTTAACCACTAAACTGATGATTGTATGAGTCATGATATACTGTCTCTGTATATCAATATAGTTTAAGACCTCACGTGCTTCAACACTCTGTATTATGGAATCATAAGCCCGGTACTAGAGTCTTCTTATATATTTTGGAATTAATCAATCCACCAGTTAATCGATAGGATGTATCTAGAGTCATAGTTTAATGGTTACTCCGCTGCAACTCAAGACTATAGTAGGTTCAACCGGTAATGAAAAAAGTAGGGAACAATGCGGGCCTTATCCCTTGCGGTTTATATCATTGACAGAAAATACACTAATATCATTAAGCGTACAGAGGTGCTTTTCGGTGGTCGACTGCGGCGCTGGTATTGATACGACAGAATCCGCACCATTCCCTCGTAGTGAGGACTGTAACTGTAATATCTTGTAACTACTTACTTGCTGCTTCATAAATGGTTTAATTAACTAGTATTAACTCCCAGTAACCATCCGTACTATTTAATAAAAGAGGAATTAAAAAATATTAGAGTTACAAGATATGAAATTTTTGAGTTATTTACGTTTATTTTTGTAATTTTTATTTTTTTTTGTCGCGGTTTATTTTCATATATCTACGAATTAATTTAAAGCTATGACAATCTTTTCATTTCAATGACTTCAATAATCTGTGTTCAATATATTAGATAGTGCTTCGCGATAATGGCTATTGTACAAATGTAATCAGAATTTAGAACGGAAAAGGTAAACCCTTTTTGATTATTAGGGTTTGTTTTCTTTTTATTTTATAGTAACGGTCGAGTCGTATTGTCAATTTTGTATTTATTGCTACAATGTTTGCGGGTAGATCTTTGGGCTTAATCTTGCACATTTGTAAATCGCTGAATGATTTATTCACCAAAACGTAACAAATATTGAGGTGTGTAAATAGGACGAAAATTATATCTTGAAGTGAAATCAATAAAAAATATGACAATCAAATTCAGGTTTAACTTATTTTGTATGTGAAAGAAAGAAACAAAATCAAATTCATGCGTGTTAATTTGAACTCAACTGAGCGGTCGTGTTTATGTTTGGAATTAAATCGAGCGCTACAACCGCTTCGCGGTCATCGCCTGCTGCAACAAACTCCGAAACCGCTCACAGCCTCGCGCCGTCGTCTGCCAATCCGTTATCCCGGCCTTAATGGCGGACGCCTCAACGCCATCTTCCCAACTCAGCTTGGGCCTACCACGCCTCCTCTGTCCATGTGGATGGCCTAAGAGGACTTTACGGGCTGGGTCGTCCGGGTCCATGCGTATAACATGGCCAGCCCACCGGAACCGGGCGAGCTTAATCCACCGCACAACAGTAAGGTCGTTGTACAGCTCGTTGTTGTATCGAGAACGGAAAAGGTAAACCCTTTTTGATTATTAGGGTTTGTTTTCTTTTTATTTTATAGTAACGGTCGAGCCGTATTGTCAATTTTGTATTTATTGCTACAATGTTTGCGGGTAGATCTTTGGGCTTAATCTTGCACATTCGTAAATCGCTGAATGATTTATTCACCAAAACGTAACAAATATTGATGTGTGTAAATAGGACGAAAATTATATCTTGAAGTGAAATCAATAAAAAATATGACAATCAAATTCAGGTTTAACTTATTTTGTATGTGAAAGAAAGAAACAAAATCAAATTCATGCGTGTTAATTTGAACTCAACTGAGCGGTCGTGTTTATGTTTGGAATTAAATCGAGCGCTACAACCGCTTCGCGGTCATCGCCTGCTGCAGCAAACTCCGAAACCGCTCACAGCCTCGCGCCGTCGTCTGCCAATCCGTTATCCCGGCCTTAATGGCGGACGCCTCAACGCCATCTTCCCAACTCAGCTTGGGCCTACCACGCCTCCTCTGTCCATGTGGATGGCCTAAGAGGACTTTACGGGCTGGGTCGTCCGGGTCCATGCGTATAACATGGCCAGCCCACCGGAACCGGGCGAGCTTAATCCACCGCACAACAGTAAGGTCGTTGTACAGCTCGTTGTTGTATCGGCTCTTCCATTGTTCTTTACGATTACAATTACAAACATTATCAGGGAGACAAAGTGACACAAATTACCAAATTTTCATGTGGACACATCTCTACAGCTACGTGTGCGTATTCGATTTAGGCCACTACCAACAAGAGCGGCTAACTGTTAGTAAGCTCTCGAGAGTATTCGAAGATGGGAATGTTAGTCTGATGGTACAAAGATGACCACGAGTCTGTCAATATTCAACCTCGATTTCCATCATTACTTGGTTGATATAATGATGGGGTTTAGAATCATTATTTTTTATTCGGTATTGACGGCCTTATGTGGACGTATTACCTAAGTAAAATTGTAAATCTTTGAGAGAGATTTAAATAAAAATAGGAGAAGGTTTAAATCTTAACAAAGTTATTTCGGAAGATTAACGCTTGCGGGAATTCAAAAAAATACCATAGGAGAGCAAACATGAGCAAAACATTTTACCAAGCGATAGAAGGACTGCTAAGTAATTTGAAACCTATAGTGTCAATAAAGATGAAATTGGAGATGATTAGGTAACCAGTAAGAGTGATACTCTTGCTTTGGGTTACACTTTAAAGAGTAAGAATCTCTTTACCAAACAGTAGGTGCCTCCTTATATCGAAGAAACCTGAGAGGCTAGCCTTCGGTTGAATAATGAAAAAAGCACTTAGAACCTTCGGAATATCGAAAACGGGAGTGGATCACTCAAAAATAAAATTTATCAACTTGTCACTATGATTTTTTCGTGACTGTTTTTTTCGTAACTTTTATCTGTAACTGATTGTGTACCCATGCACAAGATAGTCGTTCCTTCGTATCGAGGGATGATTCCCGTATGGAAACTACCGAGGAATACCTTTTAATCACAAATAATAGCAGTTTTCATAAATATGTTCTATTTAATACTAATATTAAAAAAAACTGAGTTCTATTTGAGAACAATACAGTAGGAATTAATAAACGTAGAGTGTTTTAGCTCACCGAGATTTTCCTTAGTGTGGGCCGGCTCAGTGGTTTAGCGATCATTTCATTTAAGAAGTCTAAACATTTTCGAATATTTTAAGGATACTCCTAATCACAGAAAGGCCAGCATGCTCAATAAATCGTGATGAATGTTTAAACGAACGAAACGAAAACGAAAGTTAATGTAAAAAATGGATGGGTACACTAAGCTACAGAAAAAGTCAAAACACCTTAGGGCTCTAGTAGACCTACGTGGGTTGTGGTACTTCCAAAGAAGAATGTTAAAATAGTTCGAAAGTAACAATAATTATTGCACAATTTAAAATTGACAAACAGTCTAAAAACCAAATAAAAGAGCTCCCTGAAGTAAATAAAAAACGATATAATTCAGTATATAATTTTCACACGAAAAAAAAGCTTCTCACCGCCGATGAAATGGAGTCAAAAACTTTTGTTTTGTTTATTTCTTATGTACAAATGTAAATCTTAGTTGATAAACTGTTCAAAGCTAATGCGTGTGTTACGCCAACACCCTTACTAGATATGAATGAAATGGTTGAAAAGTTATGGATAACAGGAATGGAGCAAGTAATTATAGTTTTGTATTACTGTTTTATCTACAATACCCATGAATCACTGTTGTGGAAAATAACAAATTATGATTTTCCATTTTAGAATTAAACTTTTTTATTATGCAGGTAGATATGAAATTGGAAACCATTAATCGAACGGATTGTCGCTTGCGTTAATGATGATTCGTTGGTGGAGTGTCCGCAGTTCAAATAAATGTCACCATTTAAATGCTAATGAACGAAATATTACCCTTCCGTGTTTCTCAACGTCACTCAAAGCCAACGGCTGAGAGTTGGTAGTTTCTATGTTAAAGGCGATTTATTTATTGGCTCAATCAATTTATTGGCCTGGCAGCACAGTAAAGCACTTACCTCCATTTATAGTAACCGTTGCTGTTTCGGACAAGCTAATTGTAAGTTGTTGCGGATGAGATTCGATCAGTTTTGCTGTTTGCAGCATTGATGGGCTCTGCGGCCATAGTTTGGAGGGAAATTTATGATCGGATTGGTGGACTCATCGCACTATACACTACAACGTTAAACAAGATGCTGGGTCGTCGGGAAAGTTGCTAAAATTTTGGCTTACACTGTCAGTGTGTGATTCGAGGCTTAGCATAATTTGCATACCAATTTGGTCACCGAGCCACTCGTGCATGAGTTGTTATTTATGTGAAATGAAGCCTTGGTCAGATTTAGCGGAGCATTTACAGAGCGCAAACTAATCGGAACGAAGTGTTAAAGAAGTCTGATGCAACTTGTATTAGTTCCAATATATACCAAGGTTGTGTAGGACGCTTGAAATGGGTTGTATATAAGAGTTTTTAATATTATTTGGAGGTAAAGCGCAAGCCGCAGTCACAAGGGGCAAGTTATCAAAAATGTTTCAAACAAAGTCTGCAAGGCGTAGTATTCCTTTAATTTTTGAATATATCAGTTGAGACTGTAGTTGATGCTTAAATTTATTAGTTTCTTTAATTGTTTAGCGAACGAAGCAACATAGATTGTGCGTTTAGCTACTCTGTGTATTTTACGGTGTTTTTTTTTTTTTTAAATCAATTTCTCAAATGATAGTTTTTCAGATTTGATCCAAAAACATTATCAACGTCTGCGCAAGGTTTTCTTGGGAGACATTTCGCCGCGCCAGTTTGTCTTTGCGCGTGGTATCATAGCATGCGATCATCACGATCGTTCAACCCGTCATCAGTCTGAGAAAAAGAGATATTGCGTTGGAGAGAACGAAGACTGAACAGATGGTTTATAAATAACGAACTGTACCATATGGGCGTAGTTTATTGCAGCACGCACACGCGTGGTAGGGTGGGAGAATTGTGTACGATTTTTTCCCTGAAATTCTGTTTGATGCAGACCAGACTGGTCAGTGGATGAATCAGTCTGTCGGTGGATTTTGTTAGTGCCGGATAGAATTTGGTTCTGACAGTCCACTCGGGACGGATTATATTTTGTAAGCGAGAGCAGCAGTCGTTCCAACTGTGATTAGCTTGCTTAGTAGTCGGCTGGCCTTACAGTTCATTGCAGTTCAACACTGCTTGTCCGTTTGCTGGTCTGAAGTGGATATCAGGATACAGGTACGGAAGGGAGTGTCCAAACGTTTAACTATGCTAGACAGTGGAAGTGATTGATTGCTCTATCGGTTCGGAGCGTGATCATTGCGAGACGCAAGACATCGATTAAAAATGTGTGTGGTATGAAAGGTGAAAACGAATCTGTCTATACCTTTCTTGCCGTGACCCAAGTGTTTGCGTGTTACCGTGTTTCACTAGATCAATCACGAGGTGCAAGACGCACTACGGTGGGGGTTTGTAACTGAATTGCAGATCCGGATTGCGTCCCGGCAACAAATCGTATTCCGGTATTAGATTGGCGCCGGTTGTTTGTGTGTGTGTGTCTGGTTGTTTAGCGTGATTGAACGAAGCTGGCTTAAAGGCAAGCTAAAATAAGTAACAAAAATGATGCATACTAAACTGGTCCTTCTCCTCTCAATGGTGACTATATCAGTGCATTGGGATATGGTTGGTAGCGAACCGATCGATGGTACCGTTTTCTCCGATGAAAGTTGTCGTCAGTCGGGGTTGTTAGTTTTCTATCGCATAAAACTAGTAACCAGTTGGTCAAAGAAACTATTTCCTAAGCACTATCCAGAATTTAGACCACCGCCTCATTGGAGTATGACGATTGGTAAGTGTTTAAGTTTTAATAAATTTTGATAACCACTACGCTACTTTAAGTGAGAACAAAATCGCTAGCACTTAGCAATAGAAACTGCAATAAATAATGTTGACGTTTGAGGCGGCTGTTGGACGTGACGGGATTTCTGCTTCACCGATGTCTCAGCGCTATTTGGGAATGCAAAGCGCAGGTCAAGGCCGCCGAGCGATCGTAATGATCGTGTGTTTGCTTCTACAAAGCATAGATTTAACGTAGATATATATACTAGCTTGAAAGATTAATGACTTGTTTCATTTTTTAACTCTTCTTATCCTACTTATTTGGCGCAATAACCATTGATGGTCTTCTCTTATGTGGCCAGGCTTGGTGTATGGGCCACGCATACCAGGATAACCAGTATTGCATGTAAGATGACAGTCGGAAACAGATTCAAACTGTGCATTGCCTTGTAGGAGAGGCTTAAGCCATTATTATTCGACCAACCGCCCTAACTATTATATTGAGAAAAATATTTATTCATGTGAAAAAAAACATACATTTACCGCTGCTGATTTTTCCACACTTTATTTTGTTGATTTAGGACAATCCCATAACCACAGCTTTCACCTGTTCCAACTAAAACATCCTGCTTCGGTACCGGTTACAACATTTGCCGAAACGGGTCAAGCTGCAGCACTAGAAGAATCCTTAGCACTTCAACATGACGTTTTGTTTGATGAGTTTCGACTTCCGAAAATTCGTAAGGCCAAAGGTGAAAGTGAGGCAACGTTTTTCGTGGACGGGAAACATTCTACCGTGTCTTTTATGACAAAGATAATACCATCACCAGATTGGTTCATTGGACTAGACTCTTTCAATGTAGGTTGATGAAAAATTTATCGTAAGGTAGCGTAATGTTGCACATTAACACATGTTTCTTATTGCCTGGTATAGCTTTGCTCTGGAGGGCGATGGTTGGAAAAGGTAACGATACCTCTGCATCCGCTTGACGCCGGGAGCAGTAGTGGACTTACTTTTACATCACCTAAATGGCCAACCATCCCACGGGGGGTAGTGGAACGAATCACAGCAAGGTATCCACTCCACTTCGCAAGCAGCTTTTTCTATCCTGAAATAAAACATCTTCCACCGATAGCTCATGTTACATTCACTAAGGTAAGATCATAAAATAATATATTAAGGATACTTTTTACTGGATCTATTTTTTGTACTACATTACAGATAAAAGAATACAACAATCGCAACAATGTGCACAAGAAGGTCAAAAAGCTCAAGTATAAGCAGCGTACAAAGTTACTGAAAAAAATAAAACATCAGTCAACCAGTAGTGGCCCTGAAGCCATGAATAACACGGCAAATGATATCCGCTCTGAGAAAGACTGTCGGGTTAGTGCGTGGTCTGCCTGGAGTCCTTGCAGCAAAACCTGTGGGCTTGGTAAAAGAAATCGAACCCGCAACGTTCTGCAAGTACAGCGACTTGGTGGAGTTGAATGTCCACCGTTGGTGGAAACGCAATGGTGTGGCTCTGCTCGACAGTGTTCTGTGATTGACAGCTACTTCAGATGGTAAAGGTTGAAAATAAATTAATTCTACAATAAGCACAGAACAAAACCAAAATGTTTTACAATGTGGTGTGGTTTGGCCGGGGTCTAAAAATGTTGAATTTATCGTTTTGAATTGACTACCGTATAAATGGTAAGAAATAGCAATAATTTCTGTAGCTAATAGTTGCCACCCAGCTAAGTTTAGTGTCCTTCGGATACCAGTTGCAGTTTCATGAACTTCCCACTTCAAAAACAAAACCGCTAGTAATGTTTTGCTTTGTTCGAAAACGAAGCACTAACAACTCAGAGAAAGGAGTAGCTTAAAGCATCGGGAATAGTTTTGTGTATGAATATAAATTAGTGCCATTATTAGCTAACAAAAATATATGCTTGACTCAAACATCTAAACTGAATACGAAAACATGAAAGATAGTTTTTGATTTTATTTATAGAATGAAGTGTAAATAAATATCATTTAGACCGTATCATCTGTGTGTCTCAAAGGTTCGTTTGGAATAATAAGAACAACCTAGACATCTTAAAGAAATTTTATCGGACGATGTTCACGATGCAAACAAAGCTCTGAAAAAGTGACAGACGCATATCTAACAATCACACATAGGTACGCGTGATGTTTAGACGAATTATCCTGGTTCAACGCAAGACACGCTTTGCGGGCAACAACTGGATGGTGAACACCTATGCTTTCATATCTTCAGACCTCAGTTTGGGCCTTCCACGCCTCCTCTATCATTGGGGCAGCCTAAGACAACTTTACAAGCTGGACGGTGAGGGAAAACCTTGTCGTTGTTTTGAATGCTCCGTTGTCACCCCACACGTAAAGGGTAACTATCCTCCTGAGCATCTTCCTCTCGACCGCGGCTAGGAGGGTTTTGTCAGATTTAGACAGAGTCATTGTCTCAGTGGTATACGTCATGTTTAGTTAATAGCAATGTTTCCTCAGGCTATATAATAAAGCCAGGATGCTGGACGCCGACATCCTTGCGTGTAACACGTCTTCCATACTGCTGTGTTTATTCCTTCTTATCCCAATACCACCTCTGCGTTAGTCAGAATTTGTTAGGACAGCTTTGGTCTTTGCCTCGTCAATTTGGTCTTTGCCTCGACAATCTGCTGCTCCGAAGTGTTCTGTCGCCTGTTCGATCCTTTGGTAGATTTTCGCTACATAGGAGAGTCGCGGACCAATGGAGTTTTTATCATCACCTCCGAGTGCTCTCTTTAGTTCCAGGCTGAAAAAGAGGCAGGTAAGCTCATCCCCCTGGCTAAGATTTTTTTATACAATCGTAAAATTGCAATTATTATATTAAAATATTATAAGCAATACGGCCTGGCCGTTACTCCTGCAATAAAAAATATTAAAATATTATAATCCTAAAAAACCTATTGATGTAACATTTAATCAATTTTACAATTTGTATCATACAGCTATCATTCTCGCCTAAAAAACGTTATTTTTTTCGAGAATAACTACGGCATGGTACATTACAAACCAAAATACGTGTTATAGTGTGGCTTCAAGGGCCACCCTAGTTGTAGAGTAGATATGGCGTAGGTGGTCTTACAAGGCCTAATATTTTAGATTCCCAAAACGCAGGAAAGACAATCCTGAGTACATTAAGCCGGTGAGACAGGTGGCTAAGCAAAAAGTTACTCGGTGCTCATTGACCAGCAGTGGTTGAGATGCCAAATAAGAAGAGGAAATATAACTAAAAAAATTGAATTAGAAGGAAGAACTTCATGGTGCAAAAATGTTAAACGATAAAACTAGCAAAATTTAGAAAATACGAACAGTGCTTCATTTGGAATTAAGTCTTGAAAAATGCTTAAAGAAGGTTGAATACCTTCGGTTTTGTCTGTTTCAGAACAACATGATATGATACGATGTGAAGCAATAGATAATCTAGTGCAAATTAAACAGAAAAGAAGAAAAAAAAGCTTGTTTGTGTCTGCAATGAAAATAAGGGTACAATTCGCAGGAAACACGTGGAACAATAATCCTGCATTTTGGAACAAATTTACAGACAACACTGTTTCACAAATGTTTCACACAATCACAAAGGTGTAGTTGAATGATTAAGTGGCATTTTAAACGAAGTCGCGAAAGTAGCTCCGGTGCGGCGAGTTCACAAAATAATTAAAAATGAAAAGGTCTACTGCTTGCTTAGGATTGATTGTTACATAGGGTCAACCGTATGAGGTTAAACAAAATACATAAGCATTAATAAGAATAAATACTTTCGAGTAGAAATGGTGTGAGCCTCTTACACGACCCGATGCTGTTTGAGTCCTACTCGGACTATCTCCTCATACGAAAGACAGAACCCTGTTCTAGAGGGACAGTTAAATTCAAATTTAATGGTTTGTGCCCTCCTAATGGGTGCGTCTTGAATAAACCCGCTCACAAAAAAACCTACACAAAAGGGGTTGCTTGTTGTTGTACATTTAATTATGTTTCTTTTTCTTGCAGCTGTTTCTTCCGTCATACCAGTAAAAACTAGCAATTCAAACATTTTGTTTGATAATAATGTTTCTGAACTGAAACTTCACGACTTTTGCCAATAAAATTGGTAATTTGTACAAAAAAACACTTAAAATATGAATAAATTATATAAATAAATTTTGAATTTAATCAACCATAGTGTAGACCATAAATAGTATTGTGTGCAATTAAAATGAAATATGACAAAAAAACATTCTATTGAGTCCATACTCTTATACATTGATGTTGAACCAGATTTCGAGCAATCCATTTGAAACATGGATATCTCGTGGATGTTTCTCCATATTTGTCTCTGCCATGCTACCACTCTGCCGTCCAAAAAAGGGTATTGCTTTTTTTCCGTAAGCTGAACAAGAAATAGTTTACATCGAGGAAGGACGGAAAATCTGTTTTCATACCTTTAAATCATTCACACGCCTGCATAAGCCTATTTATGAACCTAATAACTACTTCCTGTGAAGAAAGAAGGAAAATTTCATTGGAGAGGCAACATGTGACAAGTCGGATGGAATGTAAGCCCTCAACCAGATAGCCACCGTCGTATCAGCAATTATTATCACGTAATCATTTAGCTTGGTGGCCCAAACTAGTTAAGCTACTTTGTGGAACCAACGGCTGATATCGCTGTTGTACAGTGAGGAATGAAAATATTTTACAAGGCACTTCCTAAGTAAGTGCAGGTGTTGCAGAATCATTTCCGGTTCCGTTATAAGTGCATGATAGATTATGTCAAGAGTTAAGTAATAATAAGACTATTCAAAAAATTGTTGAGTTACTTGACTTAGTTTTCAATATTAATTATATATTACTATATTTAAATATAAGCTTTAGTGAGAAAGAAACAAATACAGTCGAATTTTTATATACTTTTGGGCTTTCGTTTTACACTAAAATAACATTTTTGGTAAGTTTTTAAATTAATTTAACTGTTTTCAAAGATCTGCTGTGCAATAAAAATATAGTTGCTTTAAAAAACTTGAATAATTAGAAAACCTTTAGCAACATTAAAGATTAAAGTTTAGCTTATAAACAGTGTAACAGGAACTTTACGAAAAAGTGTAGCTTTCATCAAGTATTATTCCACACCAAATCTGGACAACAGGTACCGATCTATTTAACCTAAGGGTCTGCTGTTTCTTTTAATCATGCACGGGTCTGCTGTTTCTTTTAATCATGCACTATATCTGATGTCAACATGCAGCAAAAGTAGAGATCCGGAAACAGTTGGTTACATAACAGATCCATTCGAAGACGTAACGGAGTCCCGGGAACAGCCGTGCCCAGCAAAAGTCCCAGCGACCTTAACATGGCAAGTTGTGTAGTTTTCTATTTCTTTGTATGGTCAAGGCTATTTCAGATTGTTTTAGTAAGAGATTTGCAGTCACTTGTATGATCACCTTCACCAAAAGGTCTCGATCAACATACATTGGATAAAACACCGTAAGACGCCATGATCTATACTTGATGTAATAATGGTTTGGTGGATATGGTGTGAAGTAAATTTTAAGCTTTGTTTTCGTTTCGATCATATTACAGTAATATATTTTGAAGCATGATAGGCAAATTGAGAAGTTAAGAGATTGAAAAAAGTTACAATGAAATTGTATAACCGCAATCAACATATGCAATTGCTTATGATGTATGAAAGAAATTAAATGCCATAACCATCGCCTTAATTTGCACTAATTTTGCGTGTTACCTTGCTTAGCAGTGAGATCACTTGCCCGATTACGAAACAAAGATAAATGTAAAAAGCGTCGGCTGCTGGCGCCAAATAAACCGGTCTAGTTTGGGCTGATCTGCTCTATCTTCTTTCTTGGTGCGCGTTTCTGATGTAGTATGAAGAAAGTGAGAGTGAAACCCGTAATCGATTTTGGCGTAGCCTTTCGTTTCGGTAATATGGATCATTAAAATTTATGTGAAAGAAAGCACTGCCTACTTTCGTACAACGCTATGTCACGCTTAGTGCAAAGTAACGATGGAAAAGTTCGTAAGGTTTAAAAAAAAATAGATGTTGAATAAAAAAGTGGCTGCATGGTGTTGATGTTGAATGTTTTTTGGTTGCAAATTTTACGAAAATCAGGCAATTTAATGCTTTGTATTGAAGTGATTTTCTTACACATTTGTGGCATATGCAGATACAATTGAAAGTCTTTACAAAAAATTAACATAAATTTTAATGATATAAACTATAAAACCCCTTTAATTGTTACCTCTTCATAGAACATTCAGATATGTCACGGATTACTTGACTAATGTTCAATTAATTTAGGGCTGAGAAGGTCTGTCAAAAACAAGGAAAAATCGGATAAAAAGCTTAAACTTAACCTGTATTGACCTAGCATTTCCACACGCTGGATTGATCATCCTGCTATGGGTACACAATAAGTCACAGCTTCCTGTACGAAGGATTAAAAATCATGCTATGGAATGTGTACACTAAGGCACTGTAAAAACCAAAGCACGTAAGTGCTCTAGTAGGCCTTGACCGTACAAAGGTTGTTGTGTCACCTAAGAAGAAAAAAGTTGCAATACTCACGAATATCTTCTATATCTTCTTAATGTAAAGCGGTGTTTTAAGTTATTCTTAGATATTTTTTATTAAATAATCATTAATATAAATATCATTGGACTAGACGATGAATAAGATGAAGGGCAGCTCTGTGGTCTCATGGGTTGCGGCATAGGTCTCTGGTGCTCGGGTTAGGCCTTGACCTTACAGAGGTTGTTGTACCACCCAAGAAGAAGAAGAAGAAGAAGAAGAAGATGATGAAGAAATATTCCAAGCATAGCCAACAATCCTTTAAAATGCAAGATGTTCAATTAGTCTCTTTATCAGTTGACTTCCTCAGTAAGTGGTCCTGTTCAATTTTCTTTTTGAACTAATGCGGTCAGCGCATGCAAAAGGTTGGAAACCCCTGTACTAATGGATGAGCCACTAAGATGACGAGCTGTACGACAAGTTGCAGCAAATTAAGATATTCAATCTCCATGTTATTCCTATTGCAACTTTAATGGTGAAAAATAAATCCAGGTTTGTGTTACGCTACAGTTTTTGCAAGATTAAATACTTATTCCGCGATTTTCTTCAAGTAACCAATCCTTAAGTAGCTATTTTTTTGGTGGAAAAACTACTATCAATTTAACAACACAAATTATCCTCATAGCATGCCTTTCTATT
>KB671502.1:206612-238338 GCA_000349105.1 Anopheles epiroticus | reverse complement strand
AAAATATATTTTACAAACACAAATTACACGATTTTGACAGTATTTCCACTGATGTTGGTTAGATTCGACTTACGCGGATATTCGAGTTACGCGGTTTTCTGTGGAACCCGTAATCCGCGTAACTCGGGAATCTACTGTACCATACCATAACATAACAAGTGCATTTTTGATAATTAAACCTGGGAGGGGTATTTTAATTACAATTTACAATTTAAAATTAAAAAGAGTAAAATTTAAGATAACATTTTGTTTCATAATAAAGGTTATGATTTAAAGTTAGACTTTGAGTTGTCTACAATGTAATCTACTTTGTGTGTTATTGTTTCTAAGCAGTTTTAAAGAAATATGTCACCATGTTTGTTGGAAACTGTTGTAAGGTTACAACGAACTTTTCAGCTGAGGGGATGTTTTAAAACAATAATAATTTATGAAACCAAGGATTTTTGCTAAAACAGGAAAAACACGATAAAGAAGCCGAACGAGACAGTACGGTTCATAGCGACGAGAAAAAACTAATTTTTTTGCGCACCTGGAGTGCATGTCTAAGAAATTTCTTCCTCTCTTTGCTTTATTCAAATCTAGTTTTTCTACAGTGTTGTATTTATCAACATAACATAAACCAAAGCATAAATATGATCTAAATAATGTTTGCAGCAACCACAATCAGTAAATTGAAACACTCTGAACACGAAAGACGCAGATGTATATAGATTATTGCGATATCGAAGTGCTTGGCGGTAGTCGCTTAAACCCTTTTATAGGTTATAAACAGACGTGATGTCAATCCCAGTAATCCCAGAGCCAAGTACATTGAAGGTTTTAATCAATACGGTTTGTTGCATTAAATAAGAATAAAATCTGTTATGATGAATACTGAGCAGCGTAACCTAATGACGAAACCCGTTATCAAAAGGGCTAAGAAAATATTTGAGCTTTAAATTTAAATGTATATAGGTTATGGTTTAGGTGGTCTTATTGGACCCTAAACAACTATTTCAATTATAGTATTTGCATGCGTAAAGTAAGACAAAATGTAACGTGACAAACTGTTATGATTAGGCTAAGTGTACATATTCCAATCGAATTTTTTGTTTAATAAAAATTGATTTACTTCCTTTGGGTTGTGCATCGCTTCCGAATCTGCTAAGTAACTCTCACCAAACAGCTTTCTGAGATTATGAAAAACTCTCTCGGCAAAGTATATCAACACAGAGATCGCTCTTGTTGGACAGACCTGTTGCGTGTTTCTCCACTTTAGACACACACACACTCTCTCTCTCTCTCTCGCGACGCGCAGCATCATTCGGTTCCTGGTCTAAAAGAAATGTTAAAAATACAGTGGTCCATTAGTCCACGACCATTTCGTGAAAACCCTTCGCGGTATTAACAAGTTTCGCTTTGCAGCAGTGTTTCTCGGCTTATGGTTAGTAAAAGGTGTTAAGGCAGTGATGTTAGTAGGAAAGAGACTGCAAGTGGTCCAGGCTTTTATTGCAATAAGAAAGCTCAAGCAAAGCAAGCCCTCGTGGTAGCGTAGCGTGAACAAAACCGGAAAGGTATGTTCACGGATGTATAAAAACTAAACAAAACACCCAAACCTTATTTCGATGCTTGCTGTTCTGATAAAGTTGTGCAAGGACTGTACATCCTTTTCTGTTGATTGTTGAAAGTGATCAGAATGTGTACTTGAAATAATAACGAATGGATCCGCTATCATAACATTGGTTAGCGTCAGATGATCAAATTCTTACAAATATTAGCTGTGATTAGTGATTGATATGTATCGGTTTTATCCAATACAGTTTATAAAAAGTGAGCACCATTTAATTTATTGTTTTACGAAAGATTTAAATTGGTTCAAGTGCATGGTTGTTCAATTGAAATCTAAGTGTTGTCGGTGTTAATGAAAAATATATCAATTTATATTTGGACTAATGAAGTGCAAAGCATGTTCAATTATTCTACTTAAATGAAAAAATAAACAAATACAAAAAATAACAGATTAAGTATATATAAACTCCAAACCAAAAAAAAAACATTATTTGTATAAATTCATAACTTTGATAAAAGATAAAAGGTTGAGTAATGTGATCTGGCCGTTCCAGCCAAAATAAAAATTAAAAGTTTGTCGGTTACAGAGTAAAGCAGATTAGTGAGGAAAAAAGTATATGTTTCCATATACAACGTGGTCAAAATTGCAATGTAATTGATATAAATTGTTGGTGTTAGTAAATGATAAAAAAATGGTTCAAGTATTAAAATTGAAAATGACAGCAAGGTGGGATAATGTACTCCAAATAGTTAAGCTGAGTGTTACATTAAACACCTTACAGTTAAGCATGCTTTTAAGTATTTCAGTTAATAGTTTTAAGCAGTTTTCAAAAGACTGATTTTAATCAAACAAATGAGTAAGTTAGAAATAACATCGTTTGCCGCTGACATACGACCATGTTATGTGTTTTGGAAATAATATTATGTAGTCCATCACACGAAAGTGTGTTGCCATTACATTAAATATTTAACAATTTCAAAATACTTATTTAAAAAACTGTATTACAATTTAAGTTAACATAATGAAGCGACAATTTGTAGAGCATGAGTATGCTAAATGTTAAGGTTTTTAAGGATTTAAGGATATTTTATTCAGCAGTAACGGTCAGGCCGTAATGCTTAAGGTTAAAAGCATTGATATGACTAAATCAATGTCAATTGCTTCAAAATAACAAAACTGAAGAAAGAGCCTTTTGCTTTTACTGCTATTTTCTTAAACTTTCACTTAATGTGAGTGTGATAATACGACGGTTACGCAAGTTCCATTTGTGAGGCAAAGGGCGACAGAAAAGAGATGAAGGAGAAATGCTTTTTCTTGCTCTCTTTACCTACACGTTTCATCATGCAAATGAAAAGTAAAAGGTGTGACCTTCCAAAAAAGTGAAGTGAAGAAAGAAAGGTACCAAACACCATGAGAAGTGAAAAATCGTGTACTTGACTTTATACAAAATCATGCTTACTATACACAAAATGGGTTATACGAAAATCCTGATTCATTTGTAATACATAATTATTTGATAAAATTCACGTGGAACTTTGATACAGACTTTGTTGATTTATTTCCATTATCGCTTAAAATGCTTCCATAAGCTGACTTGGACTTGGTCTGAATAAAAAAAAAAAATACTTCCGTAAATATGCTGCACAGCTGACAAAACAAGCCTGGCAAGTTAGTTTAAGCTTTATGTAAACTGCTAGAAATTATTTGCTTCCGTCATCTACTACTTCTCTATGTTTGCAGTAGCGGTTCCCAGGCAGCTCGTAGTTTAAAGGTACAGATGACAGATAAGCAGCAGCATCAATGGATAGTAGCCGTTACATTGCAAGCAAACAAAATCCCACACTTTTCTTTTAGCCTGTTGTGCTGCAAGGTGCATTTTTCTTTCTGTCTTTAGTTGTCTGCCGGACACTGTGAGACTACTTGTTACATTTAACATTTTTCGTTGGAAGCTGTTTTTGAAATATACAGATTTTCCCATACCAGTCACACTTGGTTTTCTTTTGACTTGTGGTCGTCGGTAGCTTAACTTTTGCCTTTGGGTAGATTCTTCCTGTTACGTTATCTTCAACAGGCTTTTCCATGTTTCCTGTGCGGTTTCTTGACAATTGTTCGAAAAGCAAAAGAAAGTGTGTTGTGCTGACATTTCAGTGAGAGAAAAGTTCCAAAGCACTTCTTTGTAAATGTTCACACTGTTTTAATAGAACATAGGTGTTGTGTGCTAATGTTTGCATTAGCGCGAAATTGTAGACATCGAGTTAAGTGATGGAGACATCGGGGAAAAGTAATGGTGAGAAAACACAGTGCGTTTTATTATAGTGATATTTCACAGATTCATCGAACCGTTTTATGCGCCGCTACTTTGATATTTGATACTCTGGCCCCCCTAAAAGCTTTGATTACAGACAGTTTTATTAATGGGTAACCGGTCGCACAAGGTCGGTAAACAATTTAGGAACCTGGTACGTGACATTTAAGGTGAATGATATGAGGAGGACATGAGAGTAAACGTTTCGAATGAAAAAGGAATAATATCTTACATTTGATTTATTTGATTAAATTGTCCATTATTTGATTAAATTGTCCACTATCATAATCGTTTTTTTTTCAAAACAAATTTTCCATCATCGTGAAATATATCTTTTCAGTCTCATTTTGACACATGACACAGGATGCTGGTGTCACTAGCACTACTTATCTTATTGCTATCGGGAATGCAGGTCATTGCGGATAACTTGGACGATAGCGGACATAATCAAGCAGTGATAAATCAGGAAAGTCAAGCAGGCTTATCAACTGTGCCAAAAGTTGATCAGGTAAAATTCCATATTTATATTAAAGAAATGCAAAAATAGTTAACAAAACTTATATTCCTTCTTTAAGACCCTTCAAACACCAATACCATCCTATGACACAGTGCGGTATAAACAACTGGTGAATAATTCTCCTAATAGTAATTATTTTATATACGATACCGACAATGCAGCAGATCGACAAACTACACACTATGTTGAAGGGTAAGCAAATTTAATTTCGAATACACAAAAAATGTTTTATGAACCCTAATAACTATTGTTTTTAGATACAGTCTGCAGAATAGTAATACTTTGCCGGGAATGATTAAGTACAGCCCAAATCCGATTCCTATTCAGTTAGTTACACTGCTACAACCATCAACAGGACTTAATGAAACACTCCACGTATCGAGAAACAGTGTCTTTAATGAAACTGGAATAAAGAAACTGGTTTCAAGTACCCAGAACTTAGTGAGCAATGAAGATGTCGTTGAAATAAACAATGCTCAAGAAGGTGCCATAGATCATGCTCAAGACGATTCTGGAACGTCTATCAAATCAGTTGATAGTACTCAAAGTGAAAGTCAACAAACAGCAAACACTGCAACTTTGGATAGTTTTAGGGAACCAATTATTGTCAGCGATAGCGATGCTGCAGAATCAAGTGATATTCAAAGCCGTAAACTCAGTAGCACTAGAGCTGTAAAGCAAATCAATGTAGAAATTTTGGGTGAATCTAACGATCATAATAATGGGCAATATTTGAAGGAAATAACAATTGTAGCCAGCAAACCAGCTGAGCCATGCGATGAGAGCAGCTCCGAAAAAGGAATATTAATTACTAAACAAGAAGTTACCACTATAAAACCAATAGCAGTAACTAGAATTCGTGGATCGACAGCTGCACGATTGAGTACGAGATATAAGAGTACTCATACCACAGAAACCCCCAAAGAAATAGCATCGACCACGACACAAAATATCCCAGCTTCAGTTTCTGTTGACAAGAAGGCAGTATCTTCCAGATATTTGGCACCGATTCAAGCAGGCTTACGTTTGTCAAATTCAGATAAAACACATATGATTGACGATTGCCAAGATAATGGAACGCCTTTGAAGGAACGTACTATCGTAGAAGTACAAAAGAGCGTAAATATTAAGAACATATTGATAAATCAGCAAACCCCGTTTGCACGACAATATGGGGTCCGAACTAAAGTCGTCCAGCAACCAGTGTACGTTGAAAAGCCAGTTGAACGAATTGTGAAGCAACCGGTGTTCATTGAAAAACCCATTGATAGGATTGTAAAGCAACCTGTCATTGTAGAAAAACAAGTGGAACGAATTGTAAAACAACCAGTTTACATAGAGAAACCAGTACCGTTGACAGTTGATCGAGTTGTGGAACAACCAATACATCATACACATGTTGTTGACCGGCCAATTCTGATTGAACAAAAGGTACCAGTTGAAAAGATAATAGAAAAGCCCGTGCCGACAGAGAAAATAGTGACACAAGAGGTGAAGGTTCCATACCCTGTGGCACATATAATTGATCGACCGGTGGCAGTAGAAAAAATTGTGGAAAAGCCTGTGCCGGTGGAAGTTCCGCGCTATATTGATCGTCCATATGCGGTAGAAAAACTTGTAGATCGTCCCGTTCCAGTGGAAGTCCCCGTAGAAAAAATTATTGAGAAGGTTGTTGATCGACCAGTGGAAGTACAACATGTCGTGGAAAAGCATGTACAGGTGCCGGTACCGGTGGCAGTAGAGAAGGTTGTTGAAAAGATTGTTGATCGTCCTGTGCCTTTTGCAGTCGAGAAAATTATTGATCGCCCGTATCCAGTAGAAAAAATAGTTGAAAAAATTGTAGATCGACCATATCCAGTGCAGGTGCCAGTAGAAATACCGGTGCAAGTACCAGTACATTATCCTGTCGAGGTGCCCGTGGCCATTCCCGTACCATTTCCAATAGAAAAATACATACCCCTACCACTTTATGAGCCGAAACCAACTCATTCTATCATCAAAACCGTTCATCACGAAAATTTTGATTTTGGGAAATTTTTGGCCCAAAAGAAAAAACATTTTGTCGATCATTTCTTTCCAAAATCCCACCATCAACCAAAAATTGCTTTCATAGAAACACCTGGAAAGCATAGTTTTCAACTAAATCAACGGCATCCAGTAAATGATTTGCACTATGGAGCGTCGGCATCGATTCCCGTCATTGTTGATGTCAATCATCTAAATGGTCATGGAGATATCCATTCAGCAGTACTAAACAGTAACGTCTATGCAAGTATGTTTTGAAAATGTTTGTTCCAAACATTGCAAATTTAATTGTCCTTTTTCCCCTAACATCTTTCTTTCAAACAGGGCATTTTGGATACACACAATATGAACCAATCGTGAAGGACGATTATATAGGGCCTACCCCGATGTTGGAGGATCATTGGGCTGCAAAAAGCGACGTAAAGTTTCGACGCAGTTCCAACTACGGTAAAAGTCTCCGTATCGAATATGGTGGATTTAAGCCACCATTAGTGCCATCAGTGGAGATAGATGAGCATGGTGTTCCCCTTTCTAAATTGGGCCATATAGGACTTTCTAGATAAGATGTGGATTACAATATTTAAATAATAGTTTAAATGTTAAAGCGTTTATCACCTGTTTCGTTGTTGTTAAGCTATAAGTTCAGTTTGGTTTATTATTTATTGCTTTTTATTAAGTAAGAAACTGTTCAGTGCAGATATTTCTGAGATATTTAAGTAACAAGGAATTTAAATACATGAAAGACATGGAAAGTCTTCTTCTTACCTTATTACATAGAAAAAAAAAAACAATTTATAGTTTGATAAATTGAGAAAATATTTTCTTTATTGTTGAGTATGATGTGTTTGGTATCAACAGATAGTCAATAAGCAAAACGTTCGTTCCTACAGAACGAAAAACAGATAGCCATAGTGCTATTGAAGCTATAGACTGAAATATCCTAAATGTCGGGCTACAAGGAGCGCATTCATAAGTATAACCTTGTTCTATTCTAGCTCCACCTGCTTTGCTAACCACCAGTAGCTTACCAATAGCGCAATAGAGCTCTTTAAGAATTTCTGCTCGCACATCATATAATCGCTGATTTGAGGAGAGCAATTTGTTTGACAGCTCACAGCTGCTGTGCATACACACCACACCAAACTGAATTGATACAGCATGAAATACGTTTCTTCTTAATTACTTCACTAACATTACAAAAAAAATGTCTTCTTTTGTTTTAAATTTTATCTTTTGTATCATTTTTATACGATTACTTCCTTATAGCACATGTCACAAAACAATGAACAAAAACCTGAGACAATCGTTTCCATAGCAACTCGATGCGTATTTTTTTGACACATGATTTGCGCTAGTCTCGCTTTCAAAAATTGTCACCAGGAGGCGTTGCTGCAAATTGAAATGAATGAAAATCGTTTTACTGCTTGACTAAATATTTAATTTACCGTTCGTTAATCTGGGTGGACTGGAGGGTCTGACGTCATAAAGAATCCCATTTGGACTGCTGACACTCACTAGGATTGACTATCCTAGTGCACTAGTATGAGTCAACTGTGATGAAACATCGAAAAGATGTTCAACATAGATTTATTTGTTTCTTCTTGAGTGGCAAAACAACAATTGTCGAGTAACTGTGCACGGTATGACTAAGTGTATCCATAGCAGGATAGTCAATCCTGCGTATAAAGGGTTGCAGCAGTCCGAATTATTTTGAATTCGATACAGCTTACAGTGAGTCCAAAAAGTAATCGTCTACCCGTATGTTTCCCACAAAAATGTTAATTACGGACGTTTTAGACACAGTACATTAACGCAACAGTACTAGTGATACGCGTTCCGAGATGAACCTGGTAGGTTCGTTCCGTTCCTTAAACGGAACGATCAGACCTAGGTACAAAATTTTGAACCTGGTAGGTTCAGCTTGAGTCTCAGAATCGTAGGTTTAATTTGCATGTATGGCCATTTGAATGGCCTAAAGTTATGCAAGCAACAAACCAACCACATTGCACCCCCCCCCCCGTGATGAAAGGTTTGCAGAATGGTTGGAAATGCATCCAATATATCAACCAAATTGCACCCCCCCCCGTGATAGGTTTCAGGAATTATTGGACCCTGAAACAACCCTCCCCCCCGTGATAATAGTTTTGCGGAGCGATTATGAAGCATGGCCATAATTCTTTTGCCAATGTACTACCATTTCACAAACCTTTGCCCCATGTCAGGTTCAATTAACCTACCCGTTCCGTTCCGTTCCTTTTCCACAAAAACCTACTTCCGTTCCGTTCCTAATTATTCTTCAATTTCCCATCACTAAACAGTACCATTAACGACACAGTATCCTGCATTAACGCATTAACGACACAGTACCCTGCAACGGGATGGGATCCGAAGCCTCCTGAAGATCCCATCCAACTTCTATTTCGACACGTCCACGTCCTGCAGGGTGGTAACATGGGCCCGAATCCAACCTTCTGGGAGGGCGACGGCTCATGGCTAAGGAGGAAAGGGGTGGGCATTCCAAGAAACTGGGAAGCCTGAACGTCGGGGGTCAGCGCGACGCTAAAACCATCTGTCACGAGGCTCTCCAGAGGTACTAGGGGGCGTGGGCGAGGGGCCAGTCACCCTGCCCCACGTACTCAATGACTACGAATAGAGGCAATATAAATTCTCGAAATGGACCTAACATTACAACAAAAGCTAAGGTTTTATAAGGGATCTATTCAATCATTTCTGATGAACCAAGCAACAAAATAGTTTAATAACAATGATAAAAACAAAAAAACTAGAAGAAAACCATGTCATACACACCCAAAAAGTATTCGTCTACTATATTTTTTCTCAATATTCTATCAATTAATGACGATAAAATGGCCTGCACAAGAATTTCTTCGAGTTCTTCGTTTCATTGCATTGATCCGATTTGGGTGGTATATTGACTTATTCTTCTACTATGGTTCCTTCAAAAATATCCAGAGTAGTTTAATGGGACTCATATTTGGGCTTCGTGACAGTGAATTAAACTGTTTGGCGGTATTTTAAAACATCCTTATACACAACATTCAACGCTGTATGTTTAGAATTGTTATGATCCAGGGAGACATATTATCTTCCTAGATCTAATTTGTTTAAATTGGTCATAAAATTGTCTTTTATGACATTAGTGTATGACTTGCGAACCATTATTCTGTCCATGATGTGCAATTTCCCAACACCTACTGGCCTCATACTTCCTCAAAACATGAAGGAAACACCGCCATATTGAAAATAAAATGTTTGATATGTATTTCAGTATTCGGTTTTCTCGATACTATTTACTTGCTATTTGACTAAATAATGTAGAATTTGTTATTTGCTTGACATAACGTACATCTTTCGGTAGTCATTCCACTTACTCACAGGCCATCATTATTACACCTGATAACAGACTTTTTTACCAGTGTCGCACGAATTACCGTTCATTATTTAAACTTTAAAAATTTTCGTTTGCACGACCGTTTTTAGGCATATTTTGATATTTTTACAGATATTTAATACAATTTACCACTGTCTAAACTGTAGAACGGGGTTTATTTACTAGACCATGTCATTCGTTCAGATTTTGCTATTCATAAGTTTCATCAGTACCCTTTCGACTAAGTAGGCCAAATACAGTAGAACCTTTAATTTTAATTTGTTTAACTTAACTGTATTGTATTGTATTGTTATCTTTTTTTTTTGTTTGTTAAACCATTTGGTGGACAATAAAATATATAATAATAGTAATAATAATAATAATAATAATAATAATAACCTCAATAGTTAAGTCCTTTTTAGTTGGGTTACTCGATGGTTGGTACCTCAATAGTTGGATCGTATGCCAACCAACGAGGTTGTCAAATGCAACTGCATCATGAAAGTGCATGATGCGCTTTCTTTGTTTATGTTACAATTTATACATATTTTTCTCCAAATAAACTTTGTTTTATGTTTTTCTAGCAATACGGCCTGGTCGTTAATACCGAATAAAAAAAACATATATTTGTCTAGTTTTTTAGTTTTTATCATTGTTATCCAACTATTTTTGCTGCTTGTTTTTATCGGAAATTGTTGAATGGTTGTTTCCTTTTCAAAACATTATCATTAGTTTTGCTGTAATGTATCTAAAACGTCCGTAATTATCATTTGTGTGTGAAACATACGGGTCAATTCGATGTCCAGCGATGAATAATCTCCGCGCATTACAGCTCCGTTGTTTCAGCGACCCAAGACTTTGTAACGCGCATCGTCCGTTGAAGTCGAGTGAAACGCTCAAGGTGCGCAAAGCAAAGCGGGTAAATATGCGCTGGAGCGATTCCAGACACGCAGCCAGGGAGTGTGCCGTCATGGGTCTGCACACTGGTCATCTTTGAAGCGCTGAACTGTAAGTAGATAAATATAAGGATTTCACTTTCTGTACAACAATTCTCGTTCAAGATCAAGATCAGCAAAGCTGTCAGTCGCAACTGTCGGTCTATTACGTAAATAGAACTCAATAACGGCGACGGCGAATGTGGTGTGGGCTGAGTGATTTGAACTTGAAAGTAGAATGTGCATATGATGCACAAGTGCATCGCATACAAAGAAAACAGCGGTTCACCAGCATCTGAATTGCACATAAAAGGAGGAACCAAAGCTGACCTCACTGGCAAAAAGTGAAAACGGCGATAACTTTTACTCTTCCTTCTGTTTCACGAAAAGAAATCAAAAATTCTTTCTTGCCTTGTTTTTTGGCAAATAGATTATTAGGATGTTACAGTGTTACTCTTATAACAAGCTCCATTTTTAATGAGTTTTTCCCATAATGAGCAAATCTAGATAATAAAAAATAACATGTATGAACAAATTCTCGCATTTGGAGTAAATTTTCGCATAACGAGCAATAATATTCAAAATTTTGATAGATTTTTGATTTACCGAAGTAGATTAAAGTACACGTAGAATCGATCGGTGAACACTGACTTGTCAGAAGGAAACGTATCATATATTTTGTAAGACATAAAAGATGTACTCTGTGCTGTGCTTAATAAATAATTTGTTATTAATAAGTGTTTAAAACATTAACATGTCTTTATCCCGCATACGATTAAATTGTCTCATTTTTTCTCTCAAATAGTATTGCGTTTAAGGTATAAAGTTGATTCTTAACAGAATAGTTATAATACTCATTCGCTCGATATAGATGGAGTTTGAAATGTTGGTACTTTCGCAGCGAACCTTGATTCCTCATTAGTTGGTTCATTTAAAAACCATTCACGTATTGGTTTAACAGGTGACGAAGTCGCAGTACATTAAACAAAATTCTCTTTGCTAATGCTTATACATGAATTTATGAACACAAACTGTAGAAAAACTCTCTGTTACATGGGTGTGACAACTATATCTTGTCGAGGTTATTCATATCATATAAACCAGCTGGTCTTTCAAAATCGAGGATTGTCTGATATTATTACAAATAATATTGCTATTATAATCAAAGCTATTCATCAAAACAAAATTAAATGAGTTTCTAATGGATACACTTTTTGATGAGCCCCTTCAATGGTATATCTTTTTCCACATTATTGAGTAGTTTTTTGAAGAAATAACATAGACAACGATTTATTCGGATTTTTTTTCCATTTTAAAAATTCAATTCAAATTAAAATTAGCATACTTTCTTCTTTTTTTCATTATGTACCCTTATTTAAAAATATTTGAAACCATTTCTTATTTCAACTGTTTAAAGAATAATGTTCTGAAAAGTGTAAAAGGTCTTACCAGTTCGGGCCTATTTATTGTGCTATTTTCTTCGTTTTAATATTTCATACATAAACGAGGATCCAGTAACACTTTTTTTAAGTAAAACGGTCTGGCCATTTAAACGGAATATAAACAAGTTCAATGCAATATGAAGATTATCTTAAAAACTTGAAAAATAGCGAAAACTTAAAAAATAAATATTATGTTTATTCGAAGCATAAGTTTAATCATTTAAACATGAAAAATACGCAATATACATTAGATAATACGCAGAAAGGAACAAACATGCTTACGGTTGAACTAAATAAACCGTCAGAAGGATTACCAGCTCATTCAACCAAACACATGAAGTTATGCAACCATGCAATTGAAATTTCTTCGTGTTGAATCATGGTACATGTAATATAAAATACAAGAAACTGCATCAAGCACGTAGCAAATCATCTTCAATGTGAAGTACTCTACGGTTCGAAAATTCGAACATAAGTAGCACTTCATGGCGTCGCTATCGCACAGTCTCATGGATGTACCAGACATGTGTGGCAAATTTGTACTCGCGGCGCTGCTTACACTTGAACAGCATTCACCTACATATTCGATCTCCGAAACGATCAAAGCTCATTGTAAAAAGGGATCAACAACTTCAGCACAAAACAAATACCATTTGGATTAACATTTGCCTATTTTTGGTTTGTGAAATGCAATTTGAAAAGCGTTGAAAACCAACGCTTTCATCATTTGTAGCCATTTCAATATTTGCTATCAAACAAAGGCATAAAGTGATTCGCTGAAATAGCCCGTCACGCTAAAATGTTTTGAATACATTGTTTGGGAAGTTTAGTACTAGGGAAGTAATGTGGGCTGGGGTTAAACCAATGTTGTTTTATGCTGCTCGTAACCGAGTAAGGCAAAGTGTTTTGTTCTGCAGTCTGTTTAATATAGGTAGTTTTGATGAAAAAATTTCTAGTCGTAGTAGATCAAAATTTTATCTCTATAATACTAATGTCTCTCTTTGTTGTACTCGGTTTAGTTAAATATGTTTTTTTTTAACTTAATATAGATTCCTTAAGTTGCACAATTACATAACAACCTTTCCGTTTTTATGAATTATGCGGTCAATAAAGGCTGTGCAGAAGAGAGAAATACTTGGATGCCCCATTCCAATACGCTGAATAAGATTCCCCTGCATGCATGTTCCTCTAAACTGAAGGTCTCGCAATGTGCATCTTACATAGTATTCGTAATTCATGCAGAAAGCCGGTTTTGAGTTATTCAGGGTTTGTCAACGGTTGGAAAGTGATGTAATGTAATAGGTACGTGTACACGATACGATTCCTGCACGAATTTTCACTGCCTACGATTCTTTTTTAAATGTATGGGTGCAATCGAGCAGAAAAGATTACCCGATTTCGGCGGACAACACGAATCGTTCTGTGAATTGTTGTGGAACAATCTTCATAGCTCACTTGATGCTTGTCAAAAAGATTCGTAAACGTCACGCGAATCTTTTTTATTCAACTGTCTAGGATGGTATGGGTGAGATTCGCCATCAAATAATCGTTTCGTGTACACGTACCTAATAAGTTCAGTTAGTTTTAGCTCCAAAATCAGGGCTGGTTTCAATTTAAATTGATATTGTAAGTTTTCTTAAGGTTATATCTTTACGAAATTTCTAATAAATGTACTTTCATACATCCAGATCACTTGACAAACCAATGAAGCAATATTGTAATTATAAATGGTGAGTTTAACACCAAAAACATACAAACGATATAAGAAAGTATAAGGAAGTATAAGAAAAAAGAAATAAGCAGTAGTACAATATTTGAATCATTCATGAATCATTCAAATAATACATTACTTTCCTTGTGATAAGGAATATTCATTTTTTTCTAGTACGATACAATGCAATCACACAGAATAATTTGTTAAAATGTGCAGATGTGAAAATGAACAAACATTAAAAAAGAAATATTTGTCTCATCGTTTTAATAAAATTAAAAAAAATATTTTAAATAACAATAATGTAGCGATTAACATTTTCCTTTGATTTGAAGAGCGAATTGAAGGTTGCCGATCACTGGTTACTACATTTACAACAGCTAGCTCTCATCCGGTCTAACTACTTTCATTGGTTCATTAATTCTCCAGACTTGTATATAATACTACGGGATGTGTGATAAATAAGTGGAACGTAGTGCGGATGCATTTGATTTCAATGCATTTAACTAAGCGGGATAGCAAAACGGCCTGGTCGTTACTGCGGAACAAACGAAAAAAAACTGTGGAACGGTTTCTTCCGCGATGCTGTTTAAGTGTGTTATGAACGGGGAAGTGCCTTAGCTCCTTTTTAATCATATTTCGATCGACCGGATGTCTACGGATGCGGATCTTACTTCCAACTTCCGATTCCGATTGTCACCTTTGGGACTTTGGGACGCAGGGCAAGTAATTATGCAAAATCAAGCTTTAACGACGTTCAGGTTGTTGTTATGAAATTGGAAAGTGCGTGCCAAATAATTTAAGATTAGCACTAAGATAAAATTTATTTAGTTTAATTGTAATCATTAAATTTTAACTATTAAACTATAACTATTAATTGAATAAATTTATAGAGTCATTTTAGATATACTGACGATATATGTCAGATATATAATATGTCAGAAGATTTTAAATATACTGAAAGCCATACGTTGACCGAAGGGAACTTCATTGAATTGAAATCAGTAAAAAATCGCAGGACGAGCAGGTGGTGTTGGTTTCTCTAGACAAGGTGCGACGTGGTTCGAATCCCAGTCTGCGATTGTTTGCCCATATACCATGACTAATTATCTTGCTGTTGGTTCTTCCCGTTAAAGAAAACCAAGCAAATGAGACTTTCCTGTTGCACTTTTGCTGGTTAGCCAATCATGACTGTTGTGTTGATTAAGAAAAGGAAGAAGATGTTCAATTTTTTTCTAAATTCCCAGCTTTGCAATTATTAATTTTTCCAATATTTATTTGCAACACGTCACGGTTAGACAAGACAAGCAAGTTCAATAATAGGATGGTTTGCTAAAAGGGCATCACACTGGTTATTTGTACTCTATCGTCCATCCATTATGTACTCTTACGCCTAATGATGCATGAAACTCTTTGTGGAAAATTCAAAATAGGAAGTTTTCGCAAAACGTTTCATTATGTATCTGCTTCATTTTCCGTCGCGTGTAAAATGATGTTGAGTCAATTATTTTTTCATGCTGTGTAACGAGCTGGACGAAAGCTCGTGATTGGTAGCTGTGCTAAAATTTCAATTTTATTTTTCAACTGTTGTATCGACGGTCAAGCAAGTCAATCATTACTCTGAAACTTTTGTTCATGTAAGTTAAATCTGAACTTTTATGCAATTAGAAAAATACATGCAATTCTTTATTGCATAGGTAAATTAGGTCATAGCCTTGACCTCGGATCTATAAGTCCCGAATGATAAAAAAAATACTTTAAATGAAATTTACAGTACCTTTTCATCTTAAAATGTAATAAGTAAACTAGCAGAACAACAGGCCGTTACTACCGAATAAAAAAATTAAAATAAAGGTAAACTAACCTGAAATGTTTTCAAAGACGCTATGTTTCGCAACAACCAAATTTTTTTCAAACGGTGATTAAAGTTAGGTCACTTATGCTCCAAGCTGATGCGGAACTTTCCCTTTCTCTTGCAGTGCTTGAAGACTTCCGATGGGTGTAGATTATTTTAATACGATTCCCCAACACGGTCAGATAGGAGTGTGGCGAGTGGCTTGGGAGCTAACTGTCAACAGGAACCACTTGTTTCTATACTTCCTTCCATGTAGCTAAACTAAAGAGAGTGGGTAATGATATTGGGAGAGAAAGTTCAACAGCAAGCAAGCCTGAGTCTCGACACAACATAAGCATGAGAGAATGGCGTATAGGTCGTGTATGACGGAATTGCAATAGGGGATGACCAGCTGAAGATATGTCTGTACCATCAAAGACGGCAGCATGCAGTGTAAACTTGTATGAATGTGTGTGGGCTCACGTAAAAGAAATTCAGCACACAAGTGTGTTTTCCACTCTTTGCCGGCCATGTGGATTGGTGGCGTCGTGCTCATTGGTGGAGAAAAGGAGAAGAGTAACATTTTATAGTAAACATTTCTTTCTTTGTAATCCAGTACCGTGTTGGCGGTAAACGTGTGCAGATCGTTAAGTAATACTGTGGTCCGGAGGATTTGTTGTGCTTTGTGATGTGATGTGATGTGTTATCTATTACTTGTCGAATGTGTCTTACAGCTGAAAGCGTCGCTGCATCCAGCAACATGGCTGTGCTTATCGTGTAGTAAAGTCACTAGTGTTTGAATGGAAAAACAGTTTGAAATACGCATGCTTGCTGTTTTGTTTTTATTTTGTTGCGATAAATTATTTTAATATAACGTGAGCTAATAAGCTGGAGAAATGTTGAAGATTTTAACGCAACAAGCAGTCGCACAAGCAGAGTAAAAAAGGGAATAGTTGTCTAACTGATTGTAGACTAAAACAGTGCAGGGTAGTTCAAACCCATACTTTGGTGAAGTTTATTCTACGGAGCATCCCAAAACGTCAGAATGTACTGTGTAAGTGTTTGTTAGCATGTATTGTTAACTTCAACGTAATATAACATATCATATTTGTTGTCTAAGTGCTAGCTAATCAATACAGAAACAATTGTTGGGAGTAGCAGAACGTATACAAGAAATAGAAATGACTCGTTATTTTTATCTCAATGCTGTAATCTAGGATAAACATGTATGATCTAGTGGTAACCGAGTAACTACATCGATTGGATAATATTTACATAAATTCGCTTGATTTTTCATCGATAGAAACTGAGATTGAAACAAACAAAGCAGAAAGATAAATAGTTTCGCAAGATAAAAGGAGAAAAAAAACCATGAACAATTACTTAACGGAGATGCTCCCGTAACGGATGATTAGAGACGAGGATGAAGTGATCGATGAAATATTGCACGCGAAAAGAAAACACATGATACTGTTAAAAGGCCGAAAATCAAAAATAGCTCTGAAATTTTCATTGATACATGCGGTAAGAGCATTATTAAAATTGAATTGCACTCGGGCAAAAGCTGCTGTTGAAATCGGTCATTGAAATGTGGGGCTCTTTTACTCAATCGGCACAATATGCGTTGATGGTTTGAGATCTGCCCGGAATCAACTGTTTGCATTTGGTTGCTTTAGGTATTACCTACCTGTTGTTTGACTTACTTTCAATAAGAGTTAAATTTGACTCTGGAGAAATGTTGTGAATTCTAAATTTGAAGCTACATCGGGGTTCGCTGTTACCATTCGATCATGGCGTTACCCACAATATTTTTTAGTGTACGATATTTATATTTCATGTTCAATCAGCAAATTATTCAAATAACATAAACGTCTATTATTATGATATCCATGAAGTTTGCAATATTTTCCCAACTCTATCACCTTTCTTACGCCTCTGTGCTTTCTCGGTTCGCTCCAACAGTCACTGTTAGTATTCACCTAGTAGAATATTTACATAATACAAAATGGTGAATATTAGAATATTAACAAAATATAAAATACAAAATGACACAAAATGGCATGTTGAGGACGTTTTAGACGTAGTACTTTACAAATGATGAGATACCATAACGATTCTTTAAGATTTTTTGTCAAAGATAAGCATACAAAACTATAGCAATGATAAAACTTTAAAACAGAAATAACTTAAATTATGTTTAAAACCTAAACCCGCTTAAAACCTGCCATTGCTCAAACCATATTGCTCCATATGTATGCTTAAAACCTCCATATTTTTCCTTTTTGTGTAAAAAGTTTGGTTATACACATACTTAATGGATTCATTGTAGTTCCCAATAGAAACTGCCGGGTTCTGGCAAAAGAACGATAATCTATTTGTGTTTTATGTTGTTGTTCAGTTTTTTATGAAATAGAAAGCTCCAAACACATAAAAAATATATTAAAATTCATACCAGCTGAGGTACATTTTATGACTTCAAAAAGTATTCATCCACTTGAGTATTACATCTAAAAAGGTCAATTACTGACGTTTTTGGTAGAATACAGTAAGGAATGATTGTTAAACGATTTATTTAAAAATCCCCCCTGCGTATTTTTTTTGTCTACCTGGTATTGCAGCAGATTTGCAGTAACGATATATGGTTTTTAGAAATTGACCATTTGAGAATGGAATCATATGTTGTTGAAAAAATCATAAGTTGTTTTATCAGATTCATTTTTAAACTCTGTGGCGTTGAATTATACCTTTTGTGGGTATTATACGGTAACCACAAATACAGGTTGTATGTTTTGGATCGTTAGTATGTGACTTGGGGTCCATTATCCTGTAATGATGTCCATCCGTCATTCCGTGCTATGTTTCATTGTAAAAATCAAACCATTTTTATGCATATCAGTAATGAGTTTTCGCAATACATTTTGCTTGCCATCCCACAAAAATATATTAATATTGCTGTCATACTGAAATAACTCACAATTTTAATGAATATTTAGTTCATATCAATCAATATAGAACTCTTTGAGGATTGAAAGATTTAAGTTTTGTTCTCCTGTGATTAGGATCGTACATTTAACCGATCATCTTTAATTTGACTGTTTTGAGGCTTGTTTTATAAATGTTTGCGAATATCAAGCTGATTTATTATCGTCTGGACTGTAGAATGGTAACTATTTTGTACGATGATTTGCATAGATTATGCAATCGTTCGTTTAGTTTTTTATACTATTCATAAGTCGTCCCATGGTGCAAAGGTATTGAAAATTCGACATCAATTCTCATCACGGCATACTAGATTGGTTAGGGTTGAAGGGTTAAAGAAACTTGTTATTTTGAGGAACTAAATTAGTCGACAGTACTGCGCCTAAAACGTCCAGGCTTGTCCTTGTTACCACGATCGTCAAATAGTAAGGTGTTCATGTGTGTGTGATCTGCTTTACATGACCAAGTTTATTAAACGCGTTGGTAAAAAGTAAGTAAAAGTAAAAGTTGCGGATATTCTTTTAAGGAAACACAAGCAAATTGCCAATGGTCATGGGCAGTGGTAAAAGTGAATCAGAAAGTTCAAAATCTTCAAGGTGACCTGTCAATGCACACAATGTGAAACATTCGAAAAGCTTTTATTGCTTTCTGTAGAAGAAGCGCCTTTGTGTGCTACAAGAATAAAAAATGTGTGGGCCATTTCGCCTTTCAGTCGATCTCGATGTGATCGATTTGGCAGAGATGCTTTCAGTGCTTTAAGATTGTTCGACATTTTGGGTAATTGATCAGAGAGCTTCAGGCTTACGTGCTCGAGCATTAATGTTTCTATTCCATTGAAGATCATGGTCAACGATAGTTTTTTTAATCGTCAAATCCATTAGACACATAGAGAAACAGCCGCTTACCAGTTTTCCGGTTCTGTCTGCTATCGTTTTGTAAATAAAAGACAACCATGTGCGGGTATTTTTGAGATTCCTTTTCTGTTTAACCAACTTTTGCCTCTTCTTATATAGCGCAACAACTCTATTTGGTCAAGGTCTGCCAAGTCACTTATGATTTGATATATGATACATGATATATGTGATTTGTTGTACCCATATAAGCAGTCATGCGTTTGAAGAGGCGGTTCGGAATGGATTTGAACAAAACTGGGCATTGTAAGAGGCCCACGCTATCACTACGCGTCCTACGGGTCATATTCCGACGAAATAGAAGAATTATATAATATATTTTACATACTGAGTCAGTTGACAATATTTGATTCTGTACTATTTCATTTATAATTATTATTTAAATGAGGATACTCTGTTAAAATATACCTGTTTAAATAAACTCTTTCGACACACTTACGGAAAATAAAACACAATGAAACATTTTTCACGATACATGCTGTACTATTAAAGATCTAATTGACAACTAAGAATAGCCAATACTCTATTGATGTGTTTATTTACATTTCTTTCTTAGCTTCTCATCTTACTTCCGTTGGCAGCGTTGGCGGGTAGACCACCAGCCGCTGTGTTTGAGGATGTGTTTGAGCTAGGCCGTCCGAATTCAGCTTTTTTTGCTTCGACAGAAAGTCGCAACGTAAGTTCATATGGGTCGTAAGATTAGTAATATTAAAAATAATTCAACTCTCTTTTATCACACTCAGGGAATGAAGGCATACCTACGTAAAAAATATCGCCAAATGCAGGATCCACTTCCACAATCCTCAATGATAGCTGCCTACACCGCCGCTCATGAAAGATATCAAAATTCGGAAGAGAAACAACATGATCGAGTTCGTGTAGAGAATTCAAGAAAACTGGCATCGGTGCGCACTAAGCGCTTAGATGACCAGCAAGCAGTGATGAAGAAGGCAAAAAAGCTAGATATTATCCCTCGAGAAATCATAAAGTTTGAATTGGGTGATGCTATGATTTTCTCTCCAGCTTCTGGCTCACTCACTCCAGATCAGTTCAAATCTCGTACAAAAAGGGAAGAACAAAACAAACGGATAGAACCAGTGCCAAGAGAGATAATCCGATTTGAGCTGAGTGATGCAATAGTATCGAAAAGGAAAAATACAACAGATAAATCTAGTTCAATACCAGCTCACAGGCACCGACGTTCGGCTAGTCCCGATCCTCGTGATTACGTAAAATTTGAGCTGGAAGATGCCAAACCGTCTGAACGCTTCAGTCAAGCGAAAGCAAAGGTTACAGAAAATTTGCGCCATCCCTTTACGTCCTCTGATAGCTATCGACGTGGAAAAGTGTTCGATGAAGTAGTCGAACGTCCGGAATCAAATGGAAAAAATGGTGGCGCTCGCAAGAAAGAGAAACGAGAAAGCACAAAACCCTTGGAGGAGGACGAAGGCAATGATATGAGCCCTGAAGAGTCAAGGCGCATTAAAATCCGTGGTAAAAAAATGAAGCAAATTGCCAATTACGATGATCTTCCCATTGGAGTTCAAAAGGCCATAGATATAGCGCTCAAAGAAAATGAGCGAATGAATCGAAAAGGAAGAGATGCGATATCGGACGCTCCAGTTGTCCAATCTACACCAAAGTACGTTTATGGTGATAAGAAACCGAAAACGAAAAAACCATTCATTTCAACACCAAAAACTACAGAAACGAAGTTTGTACCTAGTACCAAAATGACAGAGCTTGAGCAGCCGGTAGTTGAAGAAGCGTCCAATGGTCAAACTGGTTTTATTCCGAGTATACCATTACCAGTGGAGGCTGGAACGGATCAGGAAAAAAACGATTTGAAGAAATCGAAAGTTACCTTGGTACAAGGGATTCCCAAGGCGTGGTGGTCCTACAGCGATCTGCGACGGCCAAAGCGGTTATACCACAAGACATCCGTGCCACCGCTGGTGGTTAGTCCACAGTATGTGAACACTTTCAAGCCATCAATGGAACAGAGCAAGATGAATGATCTTTCTCCTGGTTATCACCGGCAACCGAATTTGTTTTCGCCAGTTGTGTCTTTGAACTCAGCGCCATCTGTGCAATCTGACCTTGATGGTTATAGAACATCCATATCGGATAGTTCTCAGGAAGTAATGATAAAGGAACGGCCAAAGATTCAGTATGTGATTAAAGAGGTTCAGGTACCGGTTCAAATGAAACAACAAAGAACAAAACTAACAGTCCAGCCTAGTATTTCGATATCATACGGCAAAGATATCACAAGTACAGGAAAAGAAGAACGTGTAAGCGACCAGACGTATGAAAATCCTTATGGGCCAATTGAAGTCAAGTACGATCACCACCAAACGGTAAAGGAACCTGCCCACTCGTTTCAAAGTATGAAAATTGTAATTCCTGATTCCAAAGACGAATCTCTTGAACAGCAGCACCAGTATGAGGATTCACCGCCATCGCCAACACAGTCCAATGAGATCGACACTTCTCAGGGGAGTATCGCTGCTCTATCGGCTCTAATCGGGCAACGGCCTAGCGTGCAATTAAATGGACTAAACCAGCTATTACATATGCCTGTTACGATGAGAAACAGTAACCAACAGCATCGTCCCCAAGACAGCACTGCTCCGGTAACATTTCCAGAAACATCTACACCCACACCGAAGCTATCAAGACCGGGATATCGATCTGTACAAATTGAGCATGGACCTAAAGTAATTTATGATGATAATTATTATCATCGCGTGCAAGAAACGCAGTTACGACTCCCAATCAATAAAGAATACACACCGATTCAGGAGGATGTCTCAGACGTATCCGACTCCGATCTTGTAGGGCCCACTGTTGCCACCCCGAGCCATGCCACATATGTTGTTGAATCGCATAACCCAATAGCAGAACATCAGGAATTCAATGAAGAGGAAGCTGGTCACGAAACGAACGCTTATCGTCATATCAATGTCCACAGCACACCTGCCCCTTCACACGTAGAATCAATGTCGCATCATTACCGGGAACAGCATCACCATCATCATCATCATCATCACAATCCGCTCGACGAGCATCATGATGTAATTCTGAATATTTATGTGAAGTGGTGAAAAAAAGTACTAATCCTATTTATTTTTTCTTCCATTGCACATGCAACGCAATGGCATTGCATGTTGTATGATGCATTATCTTTTGCAGGGTTCGGACGGATATGCATTCGGTTACAGAGTGCGGGATTTTCATACGGGAAATGACTTCGGCCACGTGCAGAATCATGATAATGGTGTTACGCGTGGTGAATATCACATCTTATTGCCAGATGGTCGTGTACAGAATGTTCGCTATACTGCAGATGAAAAAGGATTCCACGCAGATGTCACTTATGAAAGCGTTCATAATGCGTAAGCAGGTGAAAAACTGGACAAAGACATTTAAAAGATTTAGGGATAATGATTGATTTCAAAAGAAGACTATGCTCGTAAGGGAACGCAAACTTTTCTATCTAAGTTGCTTCAAAACTAAATATGACAAGAAAACACAGCATTAGCAGGAGAATATTTTCCGCACCATTGTTTAACAGTTTGTTAGAGCCATTGAAGCTTTTTTTCAGTCAGAGATATGTTTTACAATTCTATCAATTTTCCAAAATCATCAAACTGCTACACTTCCAAGTACATATCGAAAACGCTTTTCACATGATCTTATAATATTTTATATTTATTCTCATTCTCTAAATTTAAACTTGCTTATGTTCGGTGAACTTTCAACCTAACTTCAGTTAATTCTATAAATATTGATGATATGATGCGATAGAAGTGCATAGTTTTTATTTTAAATATACGTTATAGTTTCAAAATGTGATGTATGGGTGATGTGCAATACGAATAGGTAGCTTGGTCCATTTATTCAGCCATAAATGAACAGGCAATTGTTTTACTTTTTATGCAAGTGAACTTTTAGTGTGTAGACCCTTGTTAGTAGTGCTACAGCAATAGCATATAGCAAATTTTATAAATAGCGTTCCATGTAATTAACTCATATTCTTAAATCGGAAACCTAATTTTCAAGCCAAACAGAAACCGTACCTTTCAACACTGTTTTCCAATGTAGTCAAAAAGCTTGTGGGAGATAAAGATTATCTTAAATAAAAATGAATTAAATTGACACTATCGGTCACATTTCTTCAGCTTATTTATTTACGATATTTAAAGTTTTGACATGAATTCAGTAATCGATTCATCTAATAATTGATATCAAAACATTTAGAAAATTACCTATTGACACTTCTAACGCGAACAACTGATGCGAAGAAGCAAGCTTATCGCATTGAGAACTACGTGAAAGAGAACTTAAAAGAAAGAAAAAAATACAAATTTTATAGTACAATCAACCTAAATGAAGATAAAATGATATTTCAGAAATAAGAGAGTTAAGCTTGACGAACTTTCGACTTCCTCCTTATTTTTCGATCACCAACTTTTAAATTATTCCATGTACGATGGTTTAATTTGCATACTCCTAAAATTTCCGAGTTATCTGATGCTAAAATGATTTAAGTAATGTAAGTTTAGAGTGATGTAGTAATTTTTCGAACTGATTCTCGAAGCAGAATACGATGACCAATAATTAAACAGAGAACAAAATTTTGATTAATGACGAAATATCGTACACGATCTAAAGAAGCATTTTTGTTAACATATTTTAATCGCAACTTGATATTGGGATGTTCTGCATCTGGAGCTATGCTTGCTGGAAAAGTCAATAAAAAGATCATGATATTGTTAGCAATTTGTGATTGTGACATGAACATGAAAAGTTATGTGCTTTGGCTATTACTGTGACTGCGTGTACCCATGCATGGCAAGATTGCTAAATCTCGTGTATGGGCAGCTGTGAATCAGTGTACTTATAGCAGGATAGTTAAACCTGCGTATGGGGAGCGGTAGCGGTCCAAATGGGATTCGATAGATCGTTGGACCTGATCGTATCACCAATAACACCACCAAGCTGCCCAAATGTTCGGCTTATATCGCATTTAAAGTATGTATGAACTCATCTGGAGCTCAGAAGTTGAGAAGGCCGTAGTACGCATGATTTCTCTCAACAATGCACATCCGGATCTCACTGCTCGTACTGTTGTCCAAAATTACAATCGCTTCGAGGTAGCAGAGCTCCTGTATCACTTGAAGTTCGTCACCGTCAGCTAATGCAGTAGATTCCAATCGTATTCTATCGCAATCAAAGCCTACTTTGTGCATAAATACTTTGTTCTCATCGTATTGATTCTCAATCCAGTCCTATCGGCCTTGCGTTTCAGTCATCGCAACGCACACCACCGCAGATATCCGTCCAAGAATGTCGATGTCGTTCGCAAAGCCAAGGAATTGAGAAGATCAGGTAAAAAAACGTGCCCCGGATGTCGGTACCCACTCTTTGCACCGCGAGAGCAATGATGAACAGCAAGCAGGTGACAGTAGCCGCAGTCTCCAATGAGATTTAATCGTTTCTGACAGCATGTTGACCACATTCATCTTGCATTGTAACCCTCAACAGCTTGCTATGGAACAATAGCTCAGTCCAATATGTGTTATCGTAGGCTACCGAGGGAAGTACGTGTGGATCTGATACTGCTGGCACTCCTGGAGGATCCGCCCAAAAGTCAAGACTTCCCTATATTCAACTAACTTTATTACTCGTTCGCCTACTTAACGAGCAACGAGCGTTGAAATTATTGAAGTGAATTATACTACTTTGACTCAGTTTGCCCATTCTTAGTGCTAATATAGGCTGAGTCGGTGGCCTAATTGGTAAAGACGTAGGCCTTATGAAAAGGCCCCACGTTGTATCGAATCCCAATTGGACTGCTGCTACTCCCTCCTCCCCCCTCCTTACGCAGTATTGACTCTTCTACTATGGGTATAACAAGTCACAACTTCTCATACGCAAGAACCTCCAGACCATTTTTCTTAAAAGATACTATTCATATGAGTTAGTACATTTCTCTATATTTATGTTAGTAAAACAAGTACTAGTTCAATAAAAGTTGCATTACGAGCAATTCTAAATATTCAACAAATACCCTATATAACAACAAAAAACCCTTATGTTCTAAACAATACACGTAAGCGCTCACGTAACGCTTACAGACTTGGACATATTGAAAAAACATTTGACTTTGTCCAAAATTTGTATTGAAATGTGGAATAAATGTCGTGGTCTAGCTCTTGCTAACGAGGTTTTTGCATATTATGCTATGAGGTGTCGATACTACGATTCACTTAAAAAATGTTTGCTACTTGAAGACAACTCATTTCTCTTCCGCGTGTTGCTGGTTAACGGTGCCAAGTAACGGTGTCTCATTTGGAGGCCATAATTTGTGTAGGCATAATCGTCAATTTGTTATGTTATGCATGGTGAAGCCCAATATCCATATCGATAAACTTTTTTCAAGATCTAAAATCATAGCAAAACGAGAGCAAAATGCTTCTTATTTTCTTTGTTTTTACACATTTATGATAAAGAGAGTAAAAGTGAACAAACTTTGAACTAGTGGTTCCCAAACTCTTTTCTCTTAGCGCATACTTTTCAGTCACTTTTAACGGTACCGCCCATCTAAGGCCATTTGTTAAACAAAATATTCAAACCATATTAAATCGTTCATTTTAAACATTTTGGTTTCAAACAAAAGTTTTCAACTATAAACAATGATTTTGATCAATAAAAACATTTAATGTGAATGATATATCAGATTTTTTATTTTGAGTGCTGGCTAGGTCAAACATGAAATGAAATGGTGAAATTCTTCTATAAATATTTTACTTTTCATGATGCTACTACTTTCCATTTTTTGATAATTAATTGACTTCGATTAATTACGGCTACATGCCTGCCCAATATCACTCAAACAAGGATTTTCAACAGGATTACAACGAATATTGAGTACTTTAAATGTTAAAGTTTTTAAATTTATTTACGAAGTAATGCTTGAATAACACGTTAAATATTTGATACCCACTAAAACACATAGTGTGTGTACCACTACATCAAACGAAACCCATGACCCACCTTATGTGTTCCAGCACAAACTAGTGGACGGTTGAGAACACTTTGGGAATCACTGCTTTAAACTAACGCGTTATCAACCCTGGAAAAAATTATCATACATGTCATACCCTTTCTATGGAAAAGAGACCTCCGTATAACGAGTTTCTCGTACAACGAGAGAGTCACTGGAATGGACTAAACTGTCAATGTGAGGATCCACGGGGTCACAGGGTCATTCTCTTAAAGAATGAACAAAAAACTGTTTATGAAGAAGGTGGCAGCGAAAAACAAAATCATTACGTTTGTAAGAACAACATGGATCATCAATGTACATGAAGATGCAGAATCTAGCACGATGGCCACAGAATAATAAGCGTTGTACATTTGTTTATGTTGAAAGTGAGTTTTTGTTCCACGGCCTTTTGTTTGCTAGTCGATTGTGTTGATGCAATGTGTACCATAGACAATTGGAACGTCTTCAACGATGAGCTTAGCTGAGGTCACCTGCATCTGGTTTGGCCCAACATGGTCAGTTAAGCATGAAACAAACAAGCATATTGGAAGCTACGGTGTTCTGTTTCTTATAACAAAAAAAAAAAAACTGATGCCAAGAGACTTTACAATTGTGCAATGATGTGCATTCTTTGATCTTTCGCTTCGCGCTTTTCGCCCGGACCTCCCGTGTGATGGTATTCAATTTCATCGAAGGGATTTGATATCTTCATTATTTTCTCGCTTCGTTTGCCGCTTCGCGTTGACTACCGTTTGGCGCGAGTGATGCAATCGACGTGTTTTATAAGACTTGGGCAGTTATTTTGTAAGGTTTTCAACCTTCTCTCTTGCGCACAATTTGCTGTACATAAAATGTGTAGGTAAATGAAAGAGGTCTGTGATCATAGTGGTTCAGGGTTTCTCGAATAGCTATCGCGCACATCAACCAAAAGCAATCGGGCCTGTCTGTCAGAAATTATGTTGATCAGCACTCTTTGTAGATTTAGTTTAGATGCGTGAGAAATGACTGTTTCCCACAAACCGTCCAAATCAGTTCCACCTAATAATTTATAAACCAATGATGACATTTACTTCGATAGAAGATCATTGAATGGCTTGGTTAGATGAAAGATACGGTTTTATTCAGCTTAAACTAGCTTGTCGTAACACACCTCGGGAGTATATTGGATAAAAAAAACTCTTGTACTTAGAAATACTTTTCATTCTTTTTGGTTTCTAAGTTTGTTGCAGCGGGCTAAGACCCGTAAGTAAGTAAGTAAGTAAGTGAGTATATTTTTTATGTTGAATAATTATTGTACTTTAAATTCCTCTTAAATACAGCATACTGTAATAATGCATTGACACTGCATATCTCATAGATTTATTGCTCAGGTGCATATAATCCGTGATGTATTGTTTCAACGATGAGATTGAACATAGCTTTAGTTGAACAAAAGTACCTTGTTACTAAAGCAATACAGCCTGGACGTTACTACTGAATAAAAACGACACACATAGTTTGTGTCGTCTAGCATTACACTATCACTCGTTTTATCTTCGAGTTGACAAATGCTTTGTGGTTAATTTGCGATGGCTTCGAAGTTGTAAATGGGGAAATATGATTGGATTAATTAATAAAGCAATTGTTCCTTTGTCAATTGCACTACTAGGAAAATGTTGAGATTGCCGTCTGCACATTTTTTTTTATGTTTTCATTGAGTTCGCTACATGTTACCATAAACATTCTACCAAGGCCCGGAGTTCTTCGCATCTCTTTTATACCGCCTTCCCATTCATAAGTTACCGCATTAGAAAATACCGCAAAATGATGTATAGTCGATCAATTTCCATAGCAAAATTGGAGAAGTACATAAGAATTTATTGTTTTTTTTGTTTTGTATGATTTATGAGAAAAATATAATAAAAAAGGTAAAGTATGAATTTGAATCGTTGAGTAGACCAGTCGGTCAGCTAGTTTTGATAACGTAACTCTTACTCAACATAATTTTTGATTTATTCTATTCTTTGATGTGGTCGCTTGATTTCGCATTTTTTTATTTAATTTATTTGATTTTTTATTTTATTTGTGATGCTTATGAAAGCCTGCAAAGATGTGCGCAAAAATGGTGAGTACCAAAAGAAGATCAATTCTACTGTCGTTTGCTTATCTGAATGTGTATGTGTCTAGTCAGTCAAGGCACTGTTGCGCGGGATGTGTATGAATACCAAAGCTTGTGAATACCACCGCTGCCAGAAAGCATAAACATTATAGGCTTTACGGCCATGGCTCGTTCTTGCATGGATGAGAATACGTTGTAAGAAAGGAAAAAAATTGGCTTACCCTCTAGGAGTGGTGCGCATCAAACCGTAACGAAATCGTCTCCCACACTCCAAAACATTCATATGATGAGTACAGTAACGAATTCTTTGTCGCTGTAAAGTGGCGGTGCACGTTGCGCAGTCCCAATACTTTATATTTGTTGAAACATAAATATCAAGGCGACTGCTTTGGTGTTCAAGAGATCACTCCCACCGTACATTCCCTGCAGCAGGTATTTGTACTAAACATTAAAGGTGCGGTGGGAGCTCTAGATTTTTTGCGACAAGAGCAGCTAGAGCTTTTTAATGTAAATGATGTGCCGCCTAGAGCACTATGAGTGCAGCACTTGTTGCAGGACTGGTGGCAAGAAACACTATGTTTTAGTTTGACGTCTATTTTCAACATCCCTGGTAAATTTTAAATGGTATAAGTTACTCGAGATTCATCCCAAAGTTAAGTTTGATTTGAAATCTACTTAAAAAGGCTATTTAATTGTTAGAATGTACAATTGAACTTTTACAAGTTACCTGTATCATTTAACAAAACAACATCATGACAGAGGTTGAACTGGCTTGCTGTATTGTCCGGGTCAGTACCAGGCCGGAACATAAATTGTGGTGTACCGTTAGTAATGTAAAAATAGCACATATCCTTTTCCATTTAATATTATCTAGTATTATTTTACTGCATTGACAATCATATAAACTATGCTAACAGACACTAGCCGTGAGATTATGATCCATAACACATCAATTAATATACTTAATCTGATTGTTAGCAAACTGAAGAGTGGATAACTTAATGCGCTTGTTTGGTTCGGTATCGGTATAGCTCAGTGAAACTGGAACATAACAATAAAAGCGCAGCCTTAGACGATCACAGTGATTTCGGTAAGAAAACAGGAAAGAAGAAAAACACAAGAGCTTACACAATTGTTGTATGCAAACTAGAAAAGAAGAATCTTCCCACTAGCTGGAGGTGATCTTCACAGCCATCTGAAATGTTTGGAAGCTCCCTTGTAGGTTGCATAAGATTTAAACGGTCGCATTTTAAAGTATTGGAGAGGAAAATTAGCCCATTTTTTGTCCTACTCCATCTGCTTCGTCTAAAAGATTTGTGTGTGTTCTTTTCATAGCCGCAGCCACAGTGTGAGGTTCACGTACAGATTGACTCAGTGCAATATGATGTTGAAGGGAAAAGAAATCGATTTTGGTTCGTTTGGTTACTTCCCTTAGTCACTATATAAAGTTTGATATACGGTGTTTGAACAATAGATAGAGTAACAAAAACCAAATTAATACTAGAGATTATTCAAGTTTTTTTTCATACTGTAAGAACTTGTATCACTGGAACAAAATAATTTATATTATTCCCCAAATTGCAGACCGTATTGGTGAAATAAAATATTTTATAATATGAGAAATATCAACGTAAACATAAAGTAGAACATTACGGATTAACTAACGACTTGCGATATTTTTTGGCCAACTACTTGTGAGTGTCACTGAACTAACGCCTTTCCAATATTTAAAACGCTGTTTTTCATAGAGTATGGTAGATATACGTATGTTGATTCTACAATTAAACTACAGCAGATAGATAAAAAAATTAGGTATTTTACCTCTCGTTTACTCATGGCTTTGGTCGTGACTTTGCAGGCATAGATAAAATTTGCATATTTAAGCATTCAGACAACTTAGGAACCAAATGTTCGAATTAACAAAAACTGTTTCTTGACACTAACGGAGAAACAATCCTGGTCCCTAACTATTTTTGTAGGAAGTAATGGTTTCATTTGCGTGCTAACAACACAGGCCAAGTGTAAGAGGAAATAAAAATGAAAAAAATATGCAAGGCTCTAAAAGACATACAAGGAATAAAAATGCGTTTTGTAAGTGATGCTAAGATAATGACATTTACGAATGCATGAAAGTGTGACATATTTTATTTTTTAATATTTGTGACTGAATATCTTAGCAAAATTAGGGTTCTCAATTGAAGAATAAAGAACACCTTAACCATTGATAACACTTGTATGATATAGAAGTTCGCAACACTTTCAGTTTCATTTGTGCTTTTTTCGACCAAGACCTTCAATAATTAGTCGTAACATTTTTTTGGAAAACAAAAAAAAATCAATCTGCCGTAAAGCGCTACAAATTGTAAATGGGCTTGCAAATACGATCCCGATTGCTTGTTGCTCACTGCGGCACCTTGGATTTTGAATGTGATGAGTACACTCTCCAAGTGGAGAAGATCAAGGTCAAGAAATAGCAATAAAAAACAGGGTTTTTTTTCTTTTTTAGCTGAATTTGAAACTTTTTTACTGTTTCATGGTTGGAGGTGCGAACTACAAAAAGGTCATGTTCACTCAAATAGTGTTGGATGTGAGTTAAAAATTGCTTCCCGATTACATATACTCTTAGATCACCGGAACTGATAGTTTCAAGAGAATTAGCTTGATCGTTTGCCCTCGAGTTAAAAACTCACCAGTTGAATACATATTTTCTTTTTATTAAATATGAAGATCTAGCTTTCTGGAGGAACTTTCAGGAGAAAGTGGACTCGATACAAACAAATAAAACAAGGAAAGTAAGCAGATCGTACTGATTTGATACGATATCTAGCTTGTATGTCAGTTATGATTATAATGTACAAGATAATACTCTAAACTAATTCAATACTTAGTCAGTTCATAATTGCGTAAATGTGCAATATTTTTATTCTAAACGGCTGGATTAATATATATAATATATTAATATAATAATACATATA
>KB671502.1:190597-203134 GCA_000349105.1 Anopheles epiroticus | reverse complement strand
ATATAATAATACATATATATATATATATATTTTTTTTAATTCAATACTAATTCAATATTAATTCAATATACTTAGTCAGTTGATAATTGCGTAAATGTGCAATATTTTTATTCTAAACGGCTGGATTAATATATATAATATATTAATATAATAATACATATAATAATATATAATAATATCACATATGATTATATAAAACTAGTTTTTTTTCTATTTTGCATGCACGGCTCAAGGCAATTTTGGCTCTCTAACTGTTCTAAATGATTTCATTGCATTATACTAAACAAATGGTTTAATTTCAAAAAACAATAGAAGTATGAGAATGGCATTCTTCACCTACTTTGCAAACAATAGTAATATATATTAATAATAGTACTCAATGTTCAACGTGTTCTATTCATCGATAGAAGGTTTTTCGTGATTTTTGCTTTTAATGCATAGGTCTCTTAATATAGCCATCCAATTTTAAATCGTTTATTGAAAACAACAAGCAGTACTAAACTTACTAAGACATATGTTACACAAAAAACTTTATATTGCTCTAGTTGGTTCAAGGACATTTCTATTTTCTTATTGATTTCCAAGATCTTTTCTGAAAATCAGCAAACATAAAAATCATAGTTATTTAAAGTTTGAAGCTCAGCATCAGTCAGATAGCTGGACTGGAATAATTGCTGCATTACGGAAGAAACTGAAATGGAATGTTCGCACTCTTCGCATCTAGGTGGAGATGGTGCCTTCAACAGCCTTAGGCATCGCGCAGGATTGCCTGTTACGGTAGTCACGACTTACGTTTGTTTTCATCGCTCTAAATGCCAATGCTTGTAGCTAAGGAGCGCATCGTCGAAAAATATTGAGCGATTTACTGACGAGCTGATTTACCACAACGATTTATTTTGGGATGAAATATCGCATTTGAGTGATAGATATATGACAGAACAAACATCCGAAGAATGTATACAACAGCGGTATTGAACATAGCACATGCATAGTATAGCGATCATATCTCATTTAAATCACGTCTCGCTCACCAATCTGATTGTTCGATTCATCAGTGCTCATCAAAGCTCATCACTTGAAGGTATTGAAATGAGTAGTTAGCAAAGGTTTTTGGTTTTCGATTTCTATATTTAGCTGCTATCATATCACGGCAATGTACGAACGATAGTGTAGAGCTAAAGCTTAGCGTAGAGTGGTTAGTTAAACGGTAAGACACAATGTATATGTATGCTAGCAAAAAGAATAAATTCACTAAACAGAAACTTATTCGTTTAAGATCACAGAGTTTTCGGTAATGTTTATACCCATTAGCACATACATATTTGATGATTGTGAATCTACCAGTCGGTGTTGAGTAAGAGTAGTATTCAAGTAGAATTCATCCAAAGCTCGACTTGGTTTGAACCCTTCCGTTCAAACAGCCTCCTGGTGCATACAACTGACTTTCCTGCTGTCGGTAACGCACAAGTTACAAATAGCCAAGCATAATTATTGCTCCAAAAGACCATAATCAACGATCGTAGTTGAGCAAAAGAAGAAGAAGAAGAAGAAGAAGAAGAAGAAAAAAAGAAACCACCAAGCAAGTTGTATCAGGTAATTGACAACAAAAATATTTATAAATAGTTTCATGGACGACAACTATCGAATGGATTAACATTAAATTGGAATAACATTTTTGGGTATATCGACGGCTCTTGGTTACGGTTTGCAATGGAATTTTATGGAAAGATGGAGCGATAATTTATTTATATGGACGTATAATAGTCAGGCCTTCGCGAAGCTTGATTTTGTATTTATGTATGTTTGTAAAAGGAAGAAGAGTAACATTGAAGTAATAGTTTCGTCATCCAAGCAAAATAAAAAATGGTAGCATTTTAATGTTGGTTGAAATTGCTCGATGGATGTAGGACTACAATCACTTAATACCTGCAAAAAATTGACTGTCACGGTGGTATTCTTGTCAGTTTATTTAATTAATAAAAATATTATGAAAGTTCATCCAAAGAATTCAGTAAGAAATTTTAACCCTTACAAAGACAGAAAACTAACTGTAAAATAATAATATTTGACCTAAGTTGCTTTTCACAAGAAATATTGTCTAAAGAGAAAAATTACTGAAACGATATTACAACAATGTCATAAAAAAAATGTTCAAATAAATGTGATATTTAAAAATGTTCGAGTATTTAAAACCTAGTGCGTTGATTGTCAGCTTCTTCATCAATAGATTGATAGTTATAAATACTATGCCAAACAATAAATTTTATCTCATTGCATTTGTTGCTTTTCTACACCTAAAAAAAATGTGACATATTTTTTAAAATGACAGTTATGAACTGACTATTGAACACACCGTTTTTGTAAAAGATATTTAAAAAATGAATGTACCATTTTTTATATCACTGCCTTTTCTAGATTATTACTTTCAAAATTTTATTTTAAGATCACGTCATTCAATCATGGTCTGTTGTAGATGAAGACGGAAGGGATACGCTTTGAAAGTAAAAAAAAAACCTACATTGAGATCATCTCCCACTTTTATTTGGCAATGCACTAACTTAAAGTAAAGGGTTACATTTGTTGCTTTAACTAGCAAACTCAGAGCAAACGCATCATTGGAGAATCTTTTGCGCTCTCTTGTGAGTGTCAAGGCAGTGTATCTTGTTGGGCACCTGATGCGTTCATAGCACAACAAAAAAAAAAAAGAGCACTCAGATTTTCATGCTATACTAACCTGTACAAACCGCGGATGAATGGTACTGGTGAACAACGATCCCCAACTAGCCTCCTCACAAAATCTATCTCATCATCTTCACCATCCGTCCGTCACTTGGATATAGGTTAAAGCTGTGTGTGAGAAACTGTTCAACACAGATTTGATACATCTGTTGCCTTTCACGTGTTCGGATATGCACTGCAACGGCAGCCAAATGCATTGGTAGAGGTGGTAGTGTAATTACTGCCCTCATATTAACAGTCGAGCATCTTCAGTGAACGATGGTATAGTTCATATTGTGTTGTAGACAACCATCACACAGAGACAGAAGATGAAAATGAGAGAGGTGTTTTCATTAGTTTTGGTGTTTTTGTGAGTACAGCAGGTAGCAAAGAAAAATATTCGCGCACAGTTGGTGTTTGAAAATATCAGAGGGGTAGAATGGCCTCTCACCGGATGAATGGTTCGCATAAAGGCTGATCACAATGTAGAATCGAGCAATAGTCCATCACAGGATACGAGCGTGTTCACATTCAATCAAGCTCTTGAACGTAAAGTGCAACACTATTTAAGGCATTGTAGTGCGTTTCGAGTCAGTGATTATTCTTCGACCAAGTGCCACAAAACAAATCATTATGAAGTTCATGGTGAGTAGTGATATGGCGATACAAATTCTACTACGAAAGTGTTGAGCTTCGAAGTTGTAGTGCTTTGTATCTAAAAATGATTTGTTTTTCTAAACCGCTGATGGTGTTTTATTTAAGATGTGTAGTGCGGGACAGGCCATGGCGATAGTGCATTGCGGAAATATTATCAGGAAAAAGAAATGCATAAGTCTTTTACTGGAGGCTTACGAATTGTTTGTGGAACTCTTAAATATTTATCGTTATGTGCTGAAAAGCTTCGTTATTGAAAATCCAAAATACAAGGAAATTAAATATGCACAGCGTTATAATTTGTATATGAAAAAGTATTTATAGCTGTTAATGTTGTTACACTGGTTAAGAACAGCAAATCAAAAGTTTGTGTGTTCTGCAGGTGTTATTAAATAACATAAAGCCCTGAAAAACGAATGTACATCTTAAAAGAGCTGGATAATAATCATACACAATCTTCAGCAGTTGATTTGGCTAAGGAAGCGAATGAATCTTCTAGATACAAAATAATAGATTATAGTAATGTTGATTTCGCAGGACATTCTGATTTTGCCACCAAATATTAAATACTGTACGCATGCTTTTAAGACTACATTTTAGCAATAGAATGATTCATCTCTTAGCTTGTGCAATATTATCATAAAATTAGAATATGCAGAGTGAATATCAACTAGAAAGTGTGGATAGGAAATTTCAGTTAACTAGGGGTTTTAATTATGTTTTTTTTTACTTTGAAAACTTCGTACCTTCGATTTTACTAAAGGTTAATTCGATGCTGTGTGATGTGTGTGTTGTAATAAAAAAACCACGAATTAAGGTTGTGCTTAGGTTGTTTGTTCTTCTAATGTGACATTAAAATTGACATTAGACATTAACATTAAAATTGAATCTGTTTCTTTTCATAGACAGAAGGTCATTGCGATAAATATTGTGTTTTCTAGAACAATGAATCTTTCAGTGTCTTTATTTGTTTTCAAAATACAGTTTTGCTTAATACATGTCGGTTGGGCCATAATACTGAACTTGTTGTAATTATTGTCTAGTAACGGCCGTACCGTAGTGTAGTTCTGGATGACTTTTTTTTGTATGCAATAGGAACGGTCATAGGCCGTATTGCTAAAGTCCTGGTAGTCCTGATTGTTTTCATGGAACAAAATATTATAATCTTTCACAATACTTACAATATTTAAAAGAAAATGAATGTAACAATAAGCTTTTTTTATAAAGTCGTAAATTTGAACTTGAAATAAGACGGTTCTGAAAGGATTTCATGAAGACATGGGGTAATAGAGGAAGTTTTACAGTTTTTTTTGTTCGGTAGTAATGGCCTGGGTAGCTGCACAAACATTACGTTGAAACTTTTTTTTTATTCTGAAGAAACGACCAGGTCATATCGTTAGCTAATAAATTGGGTAAGCAATCTAAAGACAAAGTTTTATCAAGACTGAAATCAATAATTAAAATCAGTAAGGCAAAACCCATGTTACTCTTACACTATATTAGGAGAGTAGTTCAATGAACACATCCCCGGTGTGACATTTTCTATACTGAATAAAAAGATAATGAAATTAAATTGTTCCTCCAGACCACGCTCCTAGACCCGGATCAGCCAATTGTTGGCCAATGAAGAAAGGGTACGTTAAAATGAAGAAAATGAAGAAACAGAGCAATAACTTCATCAGTTGCGACAAATAAGATATTTTATTCTGTTTTAAATAACAGTTTTTAAAAACGTGTATAAAACGGCGATTTCAGTTATGGTTTTCATCATAAAAAAGTTAATAGTGAAGCGCTTAGCATTGCACTTCTAAGAACAGTTAAACCTCACTAGTTGGATTTTGAATGCGCCCCATCTAGTTAATTCAAACTCGATAGTTGGGTTGTTTGACAGCTGAACAATTTTGCATAACAATCCAAGTAGCCATACATTATCACGCGATTTTCATTTTTATGATCGCTTTTGTAGTTACAATTCTTTGTTTTTTACATAGTATTTGATTAATTGTTGATTTTACTACTAATCAGCAGACTGAATTTTCATAAAACTAGGATTATTTTGGAAGAAAAATGTATCAATTGTAAAAGAAGCAAAGAAAGTACATCATGATCTTTTATGATACAGCTGCATTTGACAACCTCGTTGGTTGGCATATGACACAACTTTTGAGGTAACAACCATCGAGCACCCAACTAAACAGCACCAGAGTAAGGTTCTACTGTAACACGATTAACAATCAAGGATAAAATACCAAGAACATGTAGTGAATATCTTAAAAAATAATGATGTCGTTATTCTGCTTATTAAATGACTGTTAAATGACATTTAGTCACAAAAAAAGTAAAAGCACATTAGTGCTGTGGTCCCTAAAGAAGAAAAAACTCGTGTTTTTTTTACTATATCAGTTAGAGACAGACAAAGGGCGTATTTGAAATAATTTTTTTTATTATTTAGCTATTTTTATATTTTCATGTTGTTACAAGGGATTTTGAATTTGATTTTTTGAACAACATGTTTTCAATAAGGTCATTACTAAGGCACATTCCATTAGGCAGAAAACATGAGAATGTAATCAAACGAGTTGAACATAAAATGTCTATTAAGAGTTAGGCTAGAGTCTCGACTGTAAAAGAGTACTTAAGAAGTAATAGGTCGATTATGGAAGGTTAAACATATTTCTATACAAACGAATCGAATTTCTGAGTGATGTTAGTGATATTCTTCCTTCTCCTTCTTAAAAAAAGATTAATTGTTTCTAAAAACTATTAAGTATTTAATCCTACAACGAAAAATAATGTTACAATTTATGTTCAACCGGGATCGGGACCGGGATTTAGTTATATATAAATGATGTTCTTTGAACATGCAAAATCAACTCTTTTAAAATAGCTCTGACTGTACCGATGAACGGTAGTAACATCAAATCTTTTAATCAAATGCTTATTTCTGAGCGCTATCTTATGTATTACGCTTCATCTGCATTTATTTAAAAACGAAAAAAATTGAACATTAATGAACCTTGTTTTATCAGACGGCCTAAATTATTGAATACATTACCAATACGTGTAAAATGTAATATTGATATAATTGATTTGATTGATAAAACAGATTGGTAGGATAGAAATACGGCCGTTACTAACGAAAAAAAAAACACAGATTGGTAGGATACATAACAGCTTGAAATGTGCCATGGTGAAAAAGCTACAAATAAAATACAACATGTTCACAATGTAAGCTTTAGCATTTATTTTAAACAAGATTTGTTAAAAAATCATTTTCAAGTATAGTTAACAGCAAACTCTTAAGAACTTGAAACGACTTCAGAAAACTATTTCAGATTTGGTATAGGACGTAGATAATTTAAATTCGACCGTTATTTGTGAGCTTACGTATGGAATTCAAATGTTAATACAACGAATTGCACTAACACACGAAAAAGCAACAATGCAGATGAAATTGCTTGGAATTTTTATTTTTAATAAGGATACCAAGAAGAGCTTAATCATAAAAGAATATTCAGCGATTTAACATGATAGGGGGCTTTAATATAACATATCCTTCATTTCGTGTACTACCGTTTCTATACCTTCTTAGGATTCACCGCTGGTCCGAAATTTAGTTATTCAAAACGAAGTACAGTAGAACGTCGATTATCCGTGGTGGTCGGGACAGGACGCATGCTGGATAATCGATTTGCACGGTTAATTGAACCGTGTTAATATAAAATCTTACATTTATTATCCTAGTTTGGATTTTATAGGGAGAAGTTGATTATACATTCTATAACATTTTTTCGGATAAATAGCGGTTAGAAATCACGTATATAACTTTAAATATACTCAAAATATCGGTATATTTTGCACAACGCTATAGAGTGGTTCTTGTTTTAACTTGATTCAGTCATATGATATTAAACATTTTTGTTCTGGAGCTGTCAAATTATTGGGTCGCGGATAATCCGCCCCCAGTTAATCAGTCCCGGATAATCAACGTTCTACTGTAATTCAGCAACTATTTTTTCCAAAAAAATCTGCTTTTTTAAACTTCTACTGATCTTTGTTATACTGTTCTCTGCATTGCTTTAGGAATTAATTTGTTCTTCCTCATCTAGTTATTATATCACGCAGAAGGGGATTTGAACCTCAATCCTGTCATACAAAGACATATAAAGACTGGCATCGCAGTAGCCTCCACCAACGGACCCCTCTTACATTGGAATTAATAAAAATAATAGATATACGAATCAGTCGTTATCGCGCAGAAAAAAAATAATCAAAAAAATACGTACTTTACAAAACATAATACTAATTTTGAATGTTTAAGCTTTAATGAATGCAACGAAACTTAAAAAAACAACAAATCATTGAAAAATAATCAGATTTTTTCAAATTGTTACAATTAACATAATTGATTAAGTAAAGGCTCTTTTTAGTGCCTTATTTTTCTATCCCTACTAATCATTTGAATATATATCCTTTTTTCAGTGCATCGCTGTTTGCCTTGCGGCAGTTTTTATTGAGTCGCAAGCTCAAAACAATCAGTACTTGCCCCCAGACAAGGGTTACGCATATGACAAACCGAACCAGCCATTCCCCTCGTCACCACAACCTCAGAACATTCCGCGACCACAGCCAACTCCTGGACGTCCAGCACCTTCCTATGGTCCACCATCTCAGGACGATGTTAGTACATGCCAATTTTGTTACCAATCGTACAAGTGCATAATTTGTTTCTGTTTTTTTTAGCACCATCATGAACCAGGAATGCCTTTCGATTTTCAATACAATGTGAATGACATTGAAACACAAAACGATTACTCGCACAAGGCAGTGAGTGACGGTGATGTAACTCGTGGAGAGTATCGTGTTCAGCTTCCTGATGGACGAACGCAAGTTGTGCGCTATACTGCTGATTGGAAGAATGGTTACAATGCTGAAGTATGCTCGATTAACAAATGTTTAGGATAACGAACAATTATATTTATTTCGTTTTCATGTTTGTTCGCAGGTGTCTTACGAAGGTGAAGCAAAATATCCGGAAGGCCCTGGCCAAGGTGGTGCCAATGCAGGAGGTTATAAGTACTAGAAGTTGCAATTTCATTCACTCGTCGATCATCTGATTGGTGGACCCAACAGTCCCCATGTATTGAACAGTCCCTCTCTCTCTCTCCTCCCATACTCGCGTCTGATTAGACTAGATTTTCTTTTGCAAGTTTGTTAAAATCATCATAACAGGATAAACAATTACTCTATTCATATTCATAAGTCATATTTTAAAATAAGATAGTCAGTGTACAGATCAACCACATACTTTGCAATTTATTCAGTACATCAGAACCACCATGCATTCCTAATTGGATGGTTTTACTTTACAGTAGAAACTAAATTATTTAGATGATATGTGACCAGCCTTTGTGCAATGCATGATGAAATATACCTCTCCTCCTCTTCTCCGCGCCGTCGTGAATGATTGCATAGCGACGTATTTCGTTTTTTTATTATTGTGAACAGTCTATCCGGATTAAACTCAATAAATTTCACGAAACAAATCTATAAAGACATACAATAAAATTGATTCAGTCAAACATCACCAAATGGTAATTGATTATGTCCAATGCGTTATTGAGAACCACATGCGGTATATATAGGTTGCAGAGGGGCGATAAACTTAGATAGAAAATTAGATAAATAATTTTGAGGAATGTAAAGTTTTAATCCGTAGATTAAATGGAGTAGCCGATACCACGACGAGCTGTACGAGCTGTACAACGACCTTACTGTTGTGCAGCGGATTAAGTTCGCCCGACTTTGGTGGGCTTGCCATGTTATACGCATGGACCCGGACGACCCAGCCCGTAAAGTCCTCTTAGGCCGTCCACGTGGGCAGAGAAGGCGTGGTAGGCCCAAGCTGAGGTGAGAAGATAGCGTTGAGGCGTCCGCCATTAAGGCCGGGATAACGGATTGGCAGACGACGACGCGAGAGCGGTTTCGGAGTTTGTTGCAGCAGGTGATGACCGCGAAGCGGTTGTAGCGCCCGATAAGTAAGTTAGTAAGTAAAGTTTTAATTCTAACATGAATCTAGCTAATGTAAATAGTACTGGAGCACAGTGAGCTCGTTAGCTGGCGTTGGTAAATTGAGGCTGGCTGAGCGAGATCAGATGCAGTTAAGGGCGGAGGAGTGCTACCGTGAGCCGAGTTTCTTGAAGACGAATTAGAAAGTAGATTATGTCTTTATGTGTAAAGCGATCTCCTAGGTGCTGACCATTTCTGGTGAAACGGGACTTATCATACTACCACTAAGTTGGATCAGGAAGTCGGCAATACGGGGTAACGGTCTGAATGGAGTTTGAACTCTGGTCCATCTACCACCGGAACGTCCCAGTCATAAGTTTTGAATAACGGTTTTACACAGGGATATCATGGTGAAAAGCAAGGTCATGTTTGGCGGTTGACTCTAAAGAAAGAACATCCATTTTCATTTTTGATTTGAATACAAATTTGAACAGTTGGATAAAATATAGGAGAATACACCGACACTATGAATATTTAAATACCTTGGCTATAGATTGGAAGAAAGAATGAGATTGTCAGGAATAATATGTACAAACTCTTAGAGACTAATCAAACATTTAAATTGGGAGGCAACAACAACAGTTTGCACAAAAACTAATGATGCATAGACGTAGAGATTTAACAATCAACAAAAAACTACACTATGCACTAACTACATGCTATGAGTATAAATCTTAACCAGCTTACTCTAGCAAAAGAAAGGAAATGCTACAATTTAATCAATCAACCCACTCTACAAATTGAAATCTTTTCTAGCAAACCGAAATTTTAAGGAAAGGATAAGCACGTAATTCATAGAAACTTTTCTTCAACATGTTGCAAAGCCTCCAAACAAAACAGATTTATCACATTTATATCCTTTCATCAAGCAATACGGCCAGGCCGTTACTACCGAATAAAAAATAAATATCCTTGCATCAATGTAATCGTTTCAGAATTAACATATGGTCCAGGTGCATAAAAGTTACTACCAAAAGCTGAATTTATATACAAATATAAGCAAACGCCGAAACAATTGATAACCCAAACATAATGGGAAAATATCTATATTTTAATTATTATTATTATTCATTTATGTAATCGTCCGCCGGAAATTGGGTAACAATTTAGAAAAAAAATACATGAATAATTCGAAATTGAACTCAACTGATCGAAGATTTTACTACGAGTTTATCAGTAATAAAATAATATATGAGGAAACATTTTTTGAATATAAAGAAATAGAAAACAGGATAAATAGAAACCCTTTAAACACGAACGAGTTAACAATGTATACGAAATGTTATATTAAAAACAAGCAATACGGCCTAGCCGTTACTAGCGAATACAAAAAATGTTATATTAATGCCAGAACTAATAATGCGTGAAAGGAAATACTACTAATCATCTAATTTTTTAACCATATGTTTTGTGTAACCAATTGGTTTTCAATGAAAAAGTAATACTTAATATATTCATAGAAATGAAGGCTTTGAATTTGTAAAATTATCGTTAAGCAGTAATAAGTAGTCTTCGGTTGTTCTTTAAGTCTTAGCTATTATAGCTATTATATAATATTTATTTGATTGGACTGAATATTGTTTTTTTAATAAAGAAAACTGTAAAACATGTTTTTCTTATTTTTATAGAGACTTAGAGGCGTCAAGTTAACACTCGCCTCCTACGTTAAATAAAGAAATGAGCCAAATGCTCCTAAATGTATGCACGGTTGCGGGCCAAAGTTAGTGTGCTTTGATGCGTGTATATACTTCGTTGTAAGTGCGCGAAGAAGGTAAACAAACTTAGCGATCAGCGTTGATCAAATAAAAAGTGCTTCATGTTTTTTTTCCGTAGTGACGGCCAGGCCGTATTGTGGCCAGGCCGTATAGTGCTTCAGGTTATCCTTTTATTTTGTGTTCAAATCAGTGAAATTGGCACGGTCCGGTGGTGGCGGTGATCCGGTTAATGCTATCCGTAATATGATTATAGGTGTGTGTTGTTCACAATGAAGCTTTGAAGATAAATTTGTTTTATTTTTTTTTATTTGGTAGTAACGGCCAGGCCGTATTGCTTTTAATTTTGTTGTATTCAGCGAATAAAATATTTATATTTCACAATCTTCTCGACATTGTACATTTTATATTATAATTCTTGAGGTAAATCAAACACGTATGACACTCAAGGTTTGCATTTTGTAACAATTTATTGAATGATTTATGAGTAATGAAAGAGGCTCAGCTCGATGATTTAGTTGGTAATGATGTATGCCTCTCATAGGATGTTGCATTGAATCCCATTTGGATTGCTGCTATTCCCTTTACACAAGTCTAGCCATCCTGCTATGGGTACAGTACAGGATACAGGGTACAGTTTCGTAGTAAATTCAGTTACTACTTATTGTAATCCGTGAGATTAGGTCAGTTACATTAGGATAGTTTGTATAAGGTAAAGATTGTCTAACACAACACACCAGCATCAGGACTAGGATGAAAAATATCGACCGGCACTGGAACTGGCACAGGGATTGTAAAACAGAAGTAGGAAATCGAAAGCATAAATTCAGGCTATCTATATTTATATTTATATACTGTAAATTTAAAGGCTATAAATATTCACACAAAAGTTACTTATCGAAAAATTCCTCAAATTGTTCAATCGTTTAATTAGTTTAATTAACTAATTAATTCATATTCGATCGTTCGATCTGTTTGACGGATAAGGAATTATGCAATAGCAATCCAAGAAGCCATGTGTTATTACACGAGTTAACACTCGATATCTATCAGGCTTGATATCGTATTTGAGCATATTAAATCCACAATAAACTATTAAAACGAGACCCGAAGGTAAAATTTTCGTGCGTAAAATAGCACTGCTAATACTTAAATATGGGACGGTGCGCTGATTTAAGGAACATGGCACAAGAACAGAACTTCTTAATATTTATAATATTATCATTCCTATGCCCAGTTGTTACCTTTCAGGGCGTTTTCGAAATATTTTATGAACCTTTTTACCAATTCAGAACAACAGTAGGCGCAAGTTTGATACTAGGTGCAAAACATTTGAGTGATATTGTTCTGCGGAAGTCCTAAAATTCTCTCTCTCTCTCTCTCT
>KB671502.1:149035-187121 GCA_000349105.1 Anopheles epiroticus | reverse complement strand
ACGTTCTGACGGGTCTCGCGCTGGAGCATTCTGGTACGCGCTGCGTTCTTCTCGGATAGTGCTCGTCGGCACTCGTCATCAAACCATTCCTAAAATTATATATTCTTTTTAATCCAGAATGTAATTGAAAACGTTGCCAAATTTAACGAATATTTTGGCTTACGCTATGAAACTACATGACATAATCTTAATTGCAAGAACATTATCTTTACGAAGATTAGCGAAACGAATGCCGGGCAGGCAAACTTTTGTCCAGCCCGGTAGCACGATCATGTGTATCTTGATTTATCAAGGTCAGGATCAATGCCTTCGTTTATTAGAATCACAAAATCTTGCGGTTTTTTTTTTTGTTATTGAAACACTAAATAAATTATAAAAAGATGAAGAAATGTTTTTTGCGTGCGATTAAATTCGACCCATAGCAATACGGCCTGGCCGTCTCTACTGAATAAAAAAAATCGACCCTTAAAGATTGATTTAAAAGAGGCGACTTAAAATGTTTTTCGATGTCATAATTTGCTTTTTCATGTAAAATAAACTTTTTCATGTAAAAGAGGCAGCGAAACATAAGGAAATTCAGCAATTTATTTTCATTAAACTTTGATTGTAAGGGTAACTTGTTTGGGGACGTTTAATGGTTATTACATGTTAGTGAAAATTATAGTTCTTTTGAGAAAAAACAAAGTTCAATGCCTTTAAAGTAGTAGATGATCGTTCGATGAACGATTGTGCATGAAACATATAACCCTTTTGCTATGTTCTGTCTTCACTCATTTTACTGAAAATTCAAACAAAAATTGGTATTTCATTATTACTAGTGATAGTTTCCACAATTAAAGTGGTGAATATTTTTGATCATTTGACTGAAAAAGACATAAAACCTGAGATAATGATGCTTGATGATTTTACCGGCCAATAGCTGATTTCACATAACCTTAGTAGATTTTTTCCTTCTACTTAGCTTTTTTTCCTCTATTATTTTTACTCTGTTAACCAAGAGCAGATTCTGATTCTTCGTTAATAAACAAATGCAAACATGATTTCATTGTTTATGATGTGTAAAGTTATTAGGCAAATTCAAATTAAAGAAAATATTTACATATAAAACAAGTTTTTTTATTTTGAAGGCTCAGCGAAAAATGTTATAAATGTTGTTTTAACAAAAAACAATAAACATTTAAAAGTTTTACAGAAACATTTCCTTAACGATATGTACACATATTTCTTAAGCGATATGTAAAGATATTACCTCAACGAGATAAGTCGTTTGCTTTCTATTTCAGCAAGCCTGCATTGATTGCATAGATTCATTAAATTACTGTATTGCAGCATATTCGCATCGTATGAATGAAACCAATCACACGATTCAAGAAAATGCATGGATGTTGTTGCTTAAACAACGAATGATTGCATGGCGCTGTAGTGCTGGTTGCTAATCTTAAACGTTAATCACGATACAATCACTAGATCGAATCTACGGAATGGTTTTGGAATGGAAACCAGAACGAAGTTCTTCCAAAGGTAAGTGATTGTGCATCTGGATTTGGTGGTGTGATACCGTTTAATTCCTGTCAGTATCGAGCTTTACTCGATAGCAAATGTCATCAATTTGCCACCATCACAATCACCAAACAGCTTAGATTGCTTCTACTTGTTAATGAAGAGAAGGAAGGGAAGTAAGCAACAAAAGGGACAGTTACATATTTCGATTGAAGAAGATCAATTGTCGGTTCTGATACGGCTTAGAGGTGAGGGCAGTAATGAGACTGGGATTGAAATAAACGCTTGGTATAAATAGTTTGGTGAGTGGATCAAATTCATCAGTATTCTGTTCTCTCCCTAGCAAATAACAAGCTAGACAGGGCAGTGTAGAGTTAACAGTGATAATTTTGTAAAGAGTCATAAATGAGAGTGAAAAGTGGTACACACAAAAAATCCCGCTAAAGTTTTGTTTGTTAATTTACCAATTTTTTTTTATTCAAACATAAAACACACTTTCTATTGTTTGTATTATTGTAAAACGTTAAAGAAAGGCTTGAACATTTTAAAATGTTAAAAATAAAAAAACTCTTAAGTGTGTTTAAGGTGAGCAATAGAAAAATTTAGTTTTATAACGATTAAGTGCTAAAAACTTTTAACAAAAAGTAACAACGCATCGAACATCAGTTTAATCGGATGTTTCAAATTACATGTAACGCATACATGTGACGGTTCGGTGGAGGAGGCGACCGAGGTGCTCTCATCGGTACCCTCTCCTACGTAGTGAAGGCAGGCTATCTAACTACGTAGTATTAAGCATTATTAAGACAATAGTGCCCGGCATGACCAAGGAGGTCGTTTTTATGCCATACAGAAGAAGAAGCTGTTTTTTTTTTATTCAGTTTAAACGAACAGGCCGTATTGTTAAGAAGAAACATTAGCGTTTCAAATAGAACCTTCGGAAAATTTGTTTCTGTCAAAAATATTTTCAAGATTTTTCATGATCAGATGAACTCGCAACTACTGATCGTAATTCCAATTCGTTTAGTCATTTACAAGGCTTATCATTCTCCTATAAAGTTAGTCAAAAAACACTTGTATAACACATTTTTAAAAGGTCTGTAAAGACCTAAACTTGTACTCGTTATTTAGTTATATAAGCAAAGCGTTATACAACACTAAAAATAAGGGAGAAAAAATCATAAAAAATGATTATCTAAGCTCAACAGTTCTGGCCTTGGTGGCCTAGTGGTAACAGCATTGACCTGTCATAACGCCCAACGTTGTTTCGAGTCCCACTCAATCTGCTACCGTCGCCCGTACGCAGGATATCCTGCTTTGGGTACACTAAATCTCATAATAAAGCCAAAGCAAATTAGTGATTTGGTAAACCTTGACCCTAGCAGGGTTTGGTGTCATCCAAGAAGAAGCTCATCAATAACTATTTATATACCAAATTTATCCGTTGCGTATATTACCATGTACCATATAAAATATCTTATTGGTAATTGGATTAACAATTACTCTGTTTTACGTTTTCTATTATCAATATATTTTAATTGTGATCTACAGTACGAAACTAAAAATGTTCATTGAGAACATTATGTTACAACTAGTAAAAAATGATTTAAACGTATATGGTTCCCAGAATTTCGCATAATGGGTAATTGTTTAACCCTGTGTCATTGCTGTACCATGTTCTTACGCAGTGCCCTCTTATAAGGAGTATCCCGTTCAACAAGCTGTTGCGTAGCTTAACAGATAACCGTTACACATTTAAAATAATGTGTAATGAACAATACACAATCATCAGATGTTGGGTGATTGTGATATATTTTGTTTGTTTCTACATCCAAATATGGTTAAATATGATGGTCGTTTAAAAAAAGGAAACATTTGTCAACTGATATAATATTTTAGTGTTTTGATCATAAAAATTGATCGATTTACAGGACTGTTATGAGAAGTGATATAGTTTCATTGTTCGTTATAAAACATATGTGATATAGTTCCCGTATGTGCGTGTGTGTGAGCGGTATGTAGGCGATCAACTATTGAACCCTTTTCATTTTTTTACTTGCTCGTAAAAGCGAGTGATTCGAAACCTTTCTTAAGCATTTTAAAAACGGAATCAAACGAAAAAATACTATTCTGAGGTTGGAGCAAATTTTTCAAAATTTCATACGTATTTCATGGAAAAGATCCTTTCCGCATAACGTGTTTTCCGTGCAACGATAGTTCCACTCCGATTGGTTCCACTGAATTAAAATCTTTACACATTCTACTGTATGATCCACTGTGCTGTGAATTGAACTGAAACAACTAATACTACATATATTGGTATATAAATTGTATACCTAAGTATAATGTTAAGACTACCAATTAAAAAAACGCCTGTTAAATTATTTTTTTTTTATTCCGTAGTGACGGCCAAGCCGTATTGTGTCTGTTAAATTAATTTAATGTAGGAGTAAAACTATCGTTTTCTATTATTTAACACTTACCACCATAACAAACACTGTATTTGTTTTGCAAATTGAGTTTTTGATATACTTTGGTGCAAACAAATGGTGCAAATGGGCGAAACTGATGAAAGCATAAAATGGTTTGCAAACAATTATATTTAAACTACATTTAAAAGGCTTCATACATCCCTTTATTTATATTATATTATATATTTATATTATATTTAAACTACATTATATTTAAACTACATTTAAAAGGCTACATACATCTCTTTATTCCTATTCATTTTAATTAAATTTGGCTAAATAAACAAATTAGCTAGCAAATATGCGGTTCGTGACTTTGAAGCTTCTCGAAAACCTGTTTTGAATCTAAAGCTTAAAAGCTCTGAATCGAAAACAAGCTCTAGAAAGCTTGATCAAAAGCTTACGAAGAGAAAAGTATAAGTTAAAGCGAGCAGATTGTCGGAAAAATAGAGTCGCAGCGCGAATCGATTCACCAAAATGGATGAAATATTTTGTTTCTTTTTGACTAAGACAATATTTTGGCATGCTGAATTGAGCTACCTTTTCCCAACATCATGAACTGAATGAACTGAACTGGGCTACTTTCAACCAACTTGTATTTGCATCATCACGCTTGGATACAAGTAAGGCATTATGGTAAAACATACAACACATTAATGCAGTTTTCTGTGCAGCTTTGCTCCTGTTTCCTTTTGATTTCTGTTCTAATCAGTATTAAGGCGGAGGCTCCAATCAACTCTTACTTGCCACCTGCTCATGGTCATGGTCACGGAGGAGATGGTGGACACCATGAAGATCACCACACTGACTTAGTACCGCCATCTAGCAGCTATGGAACTCCTGATTCGAGTTATGGACCCCCTCACCATCAGTCTGGTTTTCATCCCGACCATCATGAGCATGAAGACCACCACGATCACCACGATAATCACGACGACAGCGGATCTTTTGAAGATGTAACTAATGATTACTTTATTTTACGCATTTTATTTAATACAAGGAAGATTGTGTAAAAAAGCATTAAAATAATCTGATGCTATTTCCAAACCTATTTTAGGAACCAGCGAAATACGAATTTAGCTACGAAGTTGATGACGAAGGCGCGGATCTTTCTTTTGGTCATGAAGAAATGCGAGATGGAGATTACACTACAGGAAAGTACAATGTACTGCTGCCAGATGGTCGTCGTCAGATTGTAGAGTACGAGGCAGATCACAAAGGATACAGACCGAAAATTACTTATGAAGGTGGAGACGAGCATCCGCACCACCATGAGCATCCTCATGAACACGGTCATGAACACGGACACGGTGGATATTCAAAGGAAACTCCTCACAATCAGCTAGGTTATCCGCGGGAGTCCCATCACGATTTTGAGCATAACGGAATTGCACATGGTTCGAATGAGTATGATTCGCATGTGCACGATAACGGACATAGTAGAGCTGATCACGGAATTCATGACAGCCATCGAGGTTATGATAGTAATGCACATGAATACCATGGTAACGGGCACGGACACGGGCATAATGGGCACAATGGACACAACGGACATAATGGTCACAATGGCCATCACCATAACGGACATAATGGTCACCACCGTAGAAGAAGCAGCAATTCTAACAGTCACCATCATCCAACGAATCATCAAACCAACGATCATCACCATCACAATGGCTACCACTAAACCCATGAAGACTAGGACGAAAGTTGGCTTACACGTTTAAGGATGATAGATGATTACTGAGCTTATTTTTATATATGTAAAAGGTTCAGCTTCCAAAAGCATGTACTCCATTTTTCTAAGAATCATTTATTTCATAAAAGTGCTTAATATCAAGCAACAAATATGTAATGAAACAAATGATGTATTGTTTAGTCTACAATATTCACCCATTTTATACTAACTATAGCTAAGTTATACACATATGCAATAAATGCTTCCTCACATGACGAGGTTGTTTGAAGCAAAAATCAATTCTTTTTAAGTACTCTATAGTATAGAAAGAAACATGATTCGTAAAGGTTGTTTTTAACTATACAAGCAAACAAAAAGCGATATTCCCAAATCTGCTATGTGCTATGTGATACATTTTAAGGCACAGATATCTAATCACATTAGTGGCTTAAGTGACACACACACACTAAAAACCAAAGTTGTTCCAACTAAGAAGATAATATACATATAATTTTATTGCATTAACTACTCATTTTTACTCATTTTTGTTTTGAAGTTCGCGAAACACATTTGGATTCATGAAAACATTTAACTTCGTTATTAAATTTTGCACGTGATTCAATCACGAAGATCTCTCAGCTCACTTCATAGAATTGCTTCTCTCGAAAGGCGCATCGTGCAAGTCGAATGATGTGCACCCTGTCAAAACATAATTAGCTTCATACTTTACTGTAAGCTTACGAAACAGTGCCTTGCACCTTATTCCCATCTATAACATTCACCAAACTTTAGAAGGCGAAACAGTTGCATCACAGTGATCGAGTGCCGCTATAAGTCATACAAATATTTGAAACAAATTTAAAAGCGTGAATTAAACCAATTTGAATGCCTCAACGGGTGTTAAATTTTTGCTAGATATTTCAAGCGCAATGCCTTCAATCTTGTGTTATATTATAATATCTATAACATGTTTTATAATATCTATGAGAGTAAAGAAGCATTTTCTTCCTATGTAGCACTTGAAGCCGGATGAACTCAAAAATACAAAAAAAACCTTTCAAAAAATTCATTTTATAAATATCTATAACAGTTAATTATGTACTTTAAACCACTGACCACAAGTGGGAATCCAGCTGATGGTAAATTCAACGGCTTATTTATTAAAGTGTGTAAAAATTAACCAAATAAATATTTTAATTAAAAACATTGACATACACACACTCTACAGGAATCACAATTTAACAAATACATACACTTTATTGCACATCGTGCTTATTATCCTACAAACAGCACACTGTAGGCCTACATTTTACATCCTAATGATCGCTCCTCCCAGTGTTCATTCCAAATTGGCCCGGCCACACACTCTCCCATTTATCACTCTTTCTTGTGCTTTCTTCTCTTTCTGTGATAAGCGGCCGAGTTCTCCGCAGCTAAATCGACACGATATCAACTATGGTACAGTCACTATGGTACAGGTAGGAGTATTTGAGGTGATTGTATTTGTTTCTTACAAGACATGAAGTGGTTCGAATCCCAGATACCTGCACCACCTACCACCATAAGATATTGTTTTGGGGATATCAAGAATAAAAAATCATATCAGTTAGTGGTAGACCTTACAATGAGTAGAGTGATTGTTCTGCCAAAACACAAGAAAAAGAATAAGAATGGTGTAGTGCTCTTCGACCTTTGATGTACCATCGATCACAAGGTATTGAACCTAAAACAATTTAAATCCATTAGAGATAAGTTTTACATCTAGTGGCACCTGACACATTCGCGGTATAATTTTATACGCTGACGATACCAGTTCATCCGCCACATTGACCAGTTGACGCCACATGAGCAGATGGCTCATGGTATTTTTTATGACCAGCAGCTTCTTGTACCTCTCGACAACGTGATCGCATTTATCTGTTTGTTGTTTTACTTTTAGTCAATACATTTAAAGTAACGGTCGCTTTAAAATTGGGGTTCAAAACTAACAAATCAATGTCAATTTCAGCAATAAGGTTTAAGACCATCTCATTTAAATTGCCGCGGCGGTCAGGTGGTGAAGGCGACTGCAGCGCCGGCTATTACAAAACGGGACCGAACAGCGAATCCCGTCTGAACTGGTTTATGGTTAATCCTCCGTAGTGAGGACTGACTGTTCAATTACGTATTTTTAAAGTCTAGTAAGTTAGAAATGGTCGATGTCATGTAGGAGTTGTAGTTCATCGATTTAAATGTCTTTGTTAAAAAAAATGCTGTTGGGTGGTATAGAACCCATGCGATTTTCATGATTAGGTCTAATCCTGCCGGAGCCTCAAAAGAAACAATAACATTCTATGACTTTAATATGAAATGCTCAGGTACTAAGGTTGGTATAGAAGTCGAACGTCTAGTAGATGGAATTTCAACAACTACAAAGGGTCGACACGAATGCCGAAGGGCCGGAATGAAGGACGTTTAAAAGTCTTAAACCATTTACACTCTCTCACAGGCTTATGTAAAAAAAATCACAAATTTGATCATACTTTATCCGAATGGAGAATCTTTTCTTAGAATGTCCAAGGTTTTCAATGTTGCCAGGAACAAATAGTTCTTAATTAAAGTTTTAATACTATATACTGACAACGTTAACAAGTGGAAAATCTTTTCTTTTTACACGCTGGTAGGGTTTTTAATAATTTCATTGTGAGAGACTCCATAGAGATTTGTTGCATAGTACACAAGCAAATAATAACAAATTTAACAATTCATTTAACGTATTGCGCAAATTCGAGTTACACTGAAAAAGTAGTGTTGGTAAACATAATTATATTTTTCGTTTCGTAGCAACGGCCAAAGGTTGGCTCGTTGGTTTAGTGTTTTCGTGCTTAAAGCATTGATCTGTCATAAAGCCAAATTCTGATATGCGTACGTACACTTCTTGAGTGGTACAACAACCCCTTTTTGGCACAACAACAACAGGGATCAAGGCCTACTAATGTGCTTTGGCTTTTTTTCTGTGACTTTGTGTGTACCCTTTGTGGGATAGTCAATAATTATGCGTATATAAGGCGGAAATGGTCCGAATGGGGTTCGATACAATGTCGGACCTTTTCACAGAGCTCCGCCGTTACCACTTAGACCACAAAACCGGCTCAAGTCAAGGAGCAAACACACACAAGTCACACAAAAAATCCTTAGCGCATTAGTGCTTTGGTAGTCGCCCCGCAATGCCCCGTAATGCTTTACTAACTTCAAATAGATCATCAATTAGTTTATTATATGAATTGGATCCGGAAGAACTAAGCAAGTGAGATTTTGTTTTTACCCCATATGGCAAGTACGTTTTAGTTCAAATGGAAACGCATATTTTTTACACGCTTTTGTGCAATTTATTTACATAATCAAAATCAATTTATTTATTAGTTTTTTTTTTTCAGATAACATCCAACTACTAGTCTTGGTCAAGAGCTTTCCAATACATCTATGCACGGTTGGCTTGTTGTGACCTGGAGGATAGTCAGTCTGTATTGGATTCGAAAAACGTTAGGTCTTGTAACAGCTCTCCTAATAACATAATTAAAAATGGTTAAATAACCACGCTTTGAGAAATGTAGGTTTTTTGAAAGTGACAATTTAAAAAAAAAGTACGGCAATATTTATTTCTCAAACGTTTATGTTTTATATGGCAGGTTACATAAAAATAGCTGATTAGTATCCAGATAAACAAAACTCAAAAAATATTTTGCTCATTGCTACTGACCATACATCATAAATAAGTTTGCAATAGAAAAGGCACACCACATTCTAATCTGATACTCAAGTCACGTCATGGTATGTTGCAATTATCGGTTGAAACAACACTCCGATACAACATAACATTTACTTTCAACATATTAATCTATCAGTTATTCAGCAAATACGAAGGTGTTAAACACATCAGTTTGATGTGATTTGGTTGCCACATTCACTTTAAGAATATTCAAATAACCTAAGGGCGATAGGTACGCTACGTCGAGTGGTAGCTTTGCTTTTTTATTTGCTGTTACACACTAAAGTAGATTATTTACTCTAACAAATATAGTAAAATTACTTGCAGTAATAACAACAAAGACATGTGGCATAATTTTCGAATCCCATTCAGAATGGCCAATTGTTGTTGAACTAAATAAGAATGTCATGAAGTTATTATATACAAAATTTTAATATGCTTTACCAAGTGTTAGAGAGGGTGAGTATTGCCCGCTAAAAAGTAGGGTGATTTTGATGATGACAAAAAATACGGTTGCCAACATAAACAGAGCACGCTTCTGGGATATGAACCTTGACCCACACCACATCGTTTTAGACGCTTCGGTTCTCTTCTTTGATACCCCGTCACTTCTTGAACCTGCAAGAGGGTATAGAGCGTCTGCGTCATGATTGTAGGAAGATACTTTCGAAATGTGGCTGTCAGGGCCCAACTGAGCTGCCAAGTAAATCACCTTCCGTTCTATTTGCGCACTTAGTTCATAATTTGGAAAGTTACTCTACTTGTACTACCTGTATTTTGAGGGATTGCAAAAATCCGTAGGAGAACCTCCTAAGGTTATACGTGGAGGCAGCCAATCACCCTGTAAAACATGTAAAGATCATTCCAATTTGTTCTTAAGACAGAGGGTGGGTCACAAGGTTATGAAAGGAGACACTTACATTAGCATTGGTGAGGTATCGAGGACAACCATCATCACATTTTTTTGCTTCTGTCTTGTTTCTGTTGCACACAGTTGATGAGCTGATTGAAGATTAAATTGTAATTAGCTGTTAAAATATGTTTACTTTATTCGATGTTTTACTTTATTTTAAAATTGAATCTAACAAAATACCGCCCTGCTACTTCGTAGAAAACAATGGTGAAGCATTTTTTATAAGGCTTACTTTTTCTTTTTCCTTTCTTGGTGTAATAATTATGGTCGGTCAAGGTCGATCTGTGCCACTTATGGACATGGCTTTTGTGACTGATTGTAGGACAGTCAAATAGGGAGCTTGATACCGCAAGAATTGAACCCTTCAGGGGCATGTGGCTAGGGCGTATGACTTGACGATTGCACTACGTAGCAGAGCAGAAGCCGATTTTGATAAATATATGGACAATAACATCGCCTAATTACTGCATGGTCAAGCAATCAAGATCAAGATGAAAGATGATCAAACCAATCCAAATAGTACACTTTGTGCTTTATGCATTTTTGTAATTATGTAATTTTGATTTCGTCTAGGCTGCATACCTTTACAAAGATCAATGTTTTTGCTGATTGGCTGCTTGAAATAAAGAGTATTAGAAAGGAGGCTAGAAGGAGGGGATTAGAAAATAGCATCGGTTAAAAAATCTGAAAGTATATGATCGGTCGAATATTGGCTTTACCCCGCCGACCCCACGAAGGAAGTCTACATTTGTTTAAACAACCGAGCACCAAATGAGTACTAATTGAAGGTTGAGCGGTGATGATTTTCGCGCGCAAATGTCAGATGGAACGCATTACAAAACATGAATTTTGGGGGAATGGCGACCTTCAGTGCCGTGGGATACCGGGATCGGTCTAAGCAGTTTCCTAGATATTCCCGTCATATAAAAGTGTTACAAACTCTACAACCCATCGTGATGGTAAATTTTTTTTCAAAACCTTACAAGAATTTTGTTGATATTTTTTTCATTCTCTCATATACATTTATACGCCATATTTAATACAATGAGTGTATACATCATTTGCATTTTAGTTTTTCTGCAAAATTAAAAATTTATTTCATGTATAAAAAATACATTAAATCAGCTTGTCATTTACAGCATATGAATATTTGGACAATTTCTACCTAAAATTTTCATAAATTTAATTTATGTTATCAAACCCTACAATGAGATGCAGGTATTGTTGAATGTTAATTTTTTAATTGATATTACATATTTTCAATACGTTTGGATTAAGTGAATGATACAGCTTCAGCCTTTACCCGTAGCGTCTCATGTTTATTATGCAGATGAATTATGTGCTCGTTTTGAAACAACGAAATAGAAACTGGGCTTGGAAACTTTTATTTTACGGCAATATTTCATAGTGCAGTGCGGCTCTAAGTGGGAGTTGCTTTCAAATGCTTTTCAGTTATTTTACTAGGCTTCAATTAGACTGATTGCTTCATAGTGCAACCTTGTCTCAACTGCCCGGTTACGTTCCAAAACCGTTTCCCTTTCTTTTGCCTGCCGGTATGTGCAAGCAAAAGATTTTGCATTCATGTTATTCGTCCCAGCGGCGCACCGTTTCATCACTTTGCTATCCCGCAAAATATCTGTATATGACCAAATCAGATTAATTATTTTAACTCACAGCAGCCTATTTGGCACCACAGTCTTCGCATTGTTGCTGCAGAGCTGTTTTTTAACGATTCAAACACAATAGACACAAGTTCGTCACAAGTGCATTGCACCAGTGCAGAGTGGTGACAGTGATATAGAAACGAGCAAATTGTCTCTATCTGGATCTTATTCTTCTTCTTGTACATTTTAAATTTAATTTAAATTTGCAATTTTTTACACTTCTTGTTATTATTTTTGCATTTTTTTAAGCTGGCTCCTAGCTTTTACAATTTCAACTTTGGTGATTTGTACCGCATGAATCAAAGCGTTTAATTTGTGAAGCGCTCAACTCGTAAATACGATCGTATCGCCAATGATCTACATGAACCACTCTATGAATGTAGGGTCATTGTAGACAGGTAAAAGGAAATCTGTAAGATTCCTGCAACGTAACATCGTTTAGCACCATACCGTAGCATTTCAAGTTCATTCATACACTGCCTCCTGCCTCAGGGTCACGTTCTTTGGTATCGGTAAAACACTTAGACCCAAAGTGAGTCAAATATCCTTCGCTTAGAGATGATTCCATTTTTAACCTGTTACCATGCACAGTGCCAAGACTTATTGCGTAGGATTTTTTTTATTAATTTGCAAAGAAAATTATCCAGCGATTGGCACGTCTCCTATACATTGCTGATGAAAATGACTACTGAAAGTTGATTATCAACGTTATACGTTGATATGGTTATGGGTTTTATTTTTACTTATAAACAATTGTATTACTTTACCTGTTGAACCTTTATGTCTATTAAGCTAAAATTGTGAACAAAAATGTCAAAACTAGAGTCGTAAATTTAAAAAAATTAAAGTGAATGTTAAAATTACAGCTTTGTTTTTTTTTTAATTGAATCAGCTACGAGGCCTTACATGTAATTGTAAGGCCGTCTGCATTATGTGATACAGTACCATATTCGGACTTTTTCGATAGCCACAATATATAAGGAAGCACACAATTTGTATAAGAGAAAGGTAACCTTACTAGCTTAAATTACAAGTAGTACAGGAATAAATTTGTACAATAACGAAATACGGGGTAATTTTTATGCAGGGAAACAATTACTAAAACGCTTTAAAAAGTTTCAGCTAAAGATGAACAATTTCGTTCAAAATCTTCCAATCATAAAGAAATAGCAACTGTTTCTGTGGTTGCTTTGTTGCTTCACTTTTGATTGTCAGATGGAATGCCAATACAGGTTCAACGATTTTCATCACTATGGTTCATCTCGCGCTCACTAGCTTGGATAGGCGTCTCTACCTATCGAATGCTCCAATTTTGTGACGAAGCTTTCATAAATCAAAACAAACACCAACAGTAAGGCTTCGGCCTAAAGGTCAACTGTCAAATTCGTGATACCTGACTTAACCTGTAGACTTGCAACAGTTATTTTTGGTAATTTATTGAAACTTGTCATCATGCAAAGAATACGACGGTATGGGAAAGCGTGAAAAGGAAAAACACTTAATTTGCAAAGATCTTGAACAAAAAATGAATTTTCTCTTATTAGACCACTGAATATGAAACTGATCTACTGTTTGGAATAGTGGCGTTTGTGGTCATGCTGGCCTTATACTGATATGTAAAACAAACGTATTTTTCAGTGTATAACATATTCTTTCATTTCTTGATTTTTCATGTGTTTTGCATGGAGATTCTAAGGTGTCCGAATTTTTTTCAAGTCAGCTATAGGAATTGCATTTTTTAGGTCTATTTTTTAGGTAAAGCTGAGTTGAAGTTGAATTGATCCAGCTTGCGTTGGAAATGATCAATCTCGATCCATTTCCGGTGTCTGAACATAAACAGTATCAGCATAATCGGACACGTTTTTTTTTTCAAATTGTTCGATCCCAAGGTCGGCATAAATTGTTGTTTTTACATTAGCATACGTAACTCCATTTATTGGGTTTGTATGTGATTGAGACATTGAGAAAGGTCTCCCAGGATACGTAGATTTTTTGGAAATAATAAATTCTATTTACAAGTGCACTTTTAATCACAAATATTTTTAACATGTATATTTGCATTTACAATATAACCATCTATAAATATATGTTAAAATATGAACATGTAGAATAAAATTAAACCAAAATAATAATAAAACAGCTCGAATGAAACGATTTTCCATAAGAAGAGACAAATTGAAGCAACTTAAAATCTTTGTTCTAATCTTTTACTGTTAGACAGTGTGGAAAACTTTATCCCAGCTGGAAACGTTTGTTCAGACATGAGAACACTGGAAAAGTGCATCGCTCAGGTGTTTACTAACCTCCTAATCTGATGTTGATGTTGATGATGGTGGTTCGTGCGATTCTCGCTATGCGTTGATTATTTGAATGAACATTTCTGGTTCAGTCTTCGGCTTGTGCTCGGATTTCTTCCCTTCGTGCACGACACGCGCATGTTGTGACTACCGCTTGTGCTCCCTTCTTTTCAGAGAGTGGTCTGATGAGCACTCCATTCTCTTTTGATCTTCTTCAATCTTCACGTCCATCGATCGCAGCTGGGGACCGTTCTCTAGTTTTATTCATTTTTTTTAACTCCATGGCTTTTTTGCTTCTTTGAAACGTAAGATGCATGCGTTTTGTGATGGCCATGCTCATTCATTCATGCCTTCCTACTCACCCAACTCATCTTTTAGCGTGGGGTACAGATTTGGGAGCCTTTCTCGGCACGCTTCTAGGTGGCGTGAAAATGCTTGTTGGCCGTAGTAACTGCGTTCAACCGCATCTGCTCGGAGTCTGTTGACCAAAAAGAGACAGCACTTGAAAAGAAGGTTCATTTACTTAGTAAACTTCATTCGACTGAAAGTACGGGCAGCTCGTAATTGGTGATGGTGCGCCGAAACCGCGTATATATACCGCAGATATGATTGTATCAAACCATAAACAAATTAACCGTCATCAAGAGTGCAATCCCGACCGCAGTTGAAACGGAATAGTAGCATCGTTAGTGTGGTTCGTTCTATCTAGTTATTCTGACACTCAGAACACGTTCGTTTACGCGATAGTGCAGTGTGAAAAATATTACTACCTTTAAGAGCCTAGTATCCTCCGACAAAGTACAAAATGAAGGTACGCATTGATACTATGCAAACGTTGTGTTTTATTCTTAAGAAATATTTTTATTGAAATATTCTTTGCTAAAGAACTATTTAAGTGCAGTTAAAGAAATTAGTATGTGAAATAGTGAAGTGTACATAATTGATAACAGTATCTTAAGTTTTTGTTTGTTGAAAATTTTTGTTCTTTAAAATGATACATACTCAATTGTTATTTGTTACAGTTATTTTCTTGAAATGTATGAATTTCATTTTTTTACAAGTATTTAGTTGTACTGCGTTAACAGAGTAGAATAAAGACAACATATTAGTTTTTGCTACATAGAAAAGATCCGAAAAGGATCCTGTCTCTTTAAATATTTACTCGCGAAAAGGATATTTAAAACAAACAATCTATATAAGTTTACTTAAAAATTTTCATTTTCACTATATATTACTTGTCAGTTTTGTTTATGGAATATTATAGGTACTGGTCGTGTTATTACACTCCTACAGCATTGAAAACCTACACCTGGGTTAAATTCTAAAAGTACAAAAATTGCTTACCTAACTTGAATGGATTGAAATGGATTTTATTGCTTTCATTCTGTTGTTAGTATTCCTTACATAGAATAAACATTGAATTCGTTTACTACTCATTTATTGAAATAAAGCAATACGGGTTGACGGTTACTTTGAAATTAAAAAGAATATAGTAATGTCTTTATACCACACCATGTTAATTCACTATACGCTTCACATTCATTCGCATACAGCAAAAAGCAAGATTCAAATATGTTGATGCAGTCCAACGCTCAACTAAGATCTTTCAATTTTCCATGTTTGAGAAGCTCCAAACATCGTTAGAGATCACAGTGTATGAAATATTTCAAAAATATCTTGCAAGCAACCTCAAGCGTTAGCTTCACCTTTACTTCTTGAGCAACGCTCACTGCATGACGTCAACTGGTGAAGAATATTGGTCAACAAAAAAACGTTACGTGCATAAAAAAGCAAATTTCCGTGAACAACAAGCGCTCTCAAGCGCAACGTCAGTTCAAGCAGTGAAGGTGACTTGTTTGCCGATCAGTTGTGAATCGTCTGCCCAAATCAAAGCTTCATACCAAAAACTGAACTATTTTTTAGAATAGTTTCGCTCGTTTAAAGCATGCTAGTGTAATATGTTCTACGAGCACATTCATTCTTATTCGCTTAATTATTCAAATCTTTTTTTTTATATTTTAGATCTTCATCGCTATCGCCACAATCTCTATGATTGCTCTTGCCGCTGCTGAGCCTCCCAGCCCGCGCAACAGTTTCACCTCTCCGTCGAGCAACTACCTGCCTCCTAGTCAATCGTACAATGGGAATAACGGTTACAACTATAACTCAAACGACAACGGTTACAACTACCCCTCAGCATCCAACGGTGGAAATTATGCAGCACCATCACAGCAGTACGGAGCCCCGTCAGGAAGCGACGGAAACGGAGGATACAACTACGAGGACGCTAACGCTCAACCTGCCAAATACTCGTTCGAGTACAATGTGCAGGACTTTGCCTCCGGCAACGACTTTGGACATATGGAATCTCGAGATGGCGACAGAACCGTTGGACGCTACTACGTTCTCCTTCCCGACGGTCGCAAGCAAGTAAGTGTGAATGATCACTATAACTAACTAATTATGTTAATCTCAACGTTAAAAATCACGTGACAATCTACTTAAACTAATTCAAATGAATGTTTCAAACAATATTATTTTTCTTTACACTTTGTGTAGGTTGTAAACTACGAAGCTGATCAAAATGGATACCGTCCTACCATCACATACGAGGATGTCGGTACTGGAAACGGAGCTAATGGAAATAACGGAGGATATGGTGGAAATGGACAATTCAACGGCTATCAGTAACCTATTGACAGTTTCAGATATTGTAAATATTTTACTAAAGGGAAACCATCGCTGTACACTGTAAATTAACGATGTTAGTAGTTAGTTAGAACGCAATTCAAGTTATTGCACTTACAAATGTTTTTGAAATGGTGTATAAATACTGCAGCTCAGCAAAGGACGTCCGTCCATAACCAGTATGCATCCCAAAGCTATGTTAGCACAAATCTACGATCCGACCCATGCGATGTTTAAAAGATATTTCCTATCAAAGTTTAGCTGGAAAAAAGTTAACCATTACACTATATTGGAATATGATAGCTACGAGAGACACTCAAAGCACTGTAAAAACATCAATGTAAATCCCTTCAACTATAAAGGGGAACAAAAAAATGTAAATGAGTTAGTATAAACGGAAAAGCCTATTCATGAGGGGAAAAAGTTAATTACGATGTTAAAGATTCTGCCATGACCCTACGAATACGATTTAAAGAACACTTTAAGAATAGTCAGAAACTGAATCCATAACAACTACTTGCATAAAAGTCATGAGATTAGATTTCTACTTTACCTTACTTCGTCCCTATTTAATTACTGATTGAAAGTACCACATATTTGTCCACATGTTCCACACACACACACACAGTCAATGCGCAACTTAGGTAATTTAATATTGCAAGAATGTTTATAGAACGTTATAAAAAAATAAAAAAAGATAAAAGCTTGTCAAATATTCGTGCATTGTGAAAATGGGGTAAAAATATAACTTATTTTTTATTTCAGAAGTGACGTCAAAAATATAAATTTAATCTCAATGCATACTTGATAATTTGGTTTGGAATGAGAAAATCGAACACTAGTATTCATAATGCAACCTTCGGTATGGTGCGACGTTTTACTGAATCATCATGAAAAGGAATCTGGAAAAAAATCATTCATAACTGTTTTCGAAGCGTTTTATAAAAATTTACACATGTTTTTTTTCCGAGAGTTACACATACCTCATAGTGCTAATACCTCAGACAAAACCTAACAATCTTTGATTTTTGTAGTTTGACTGATCTAAGAACATTCTTTTGAAACGTTTATGGTTCACTTATGAATCCATACTTGGTTGAAAACTCAAACTTGTGTTCGTCCTTTTATAAAAAAGAATAATTTTTTTGCTAAAAATAACAGACTACCTTGTTTCCATACGCTCAGCGTACAGAACAAGAACGTCACATTTTTCATGAATGGAACTTGTATTGTTGACATCTTGCTGGTAACGACTATAATTTCATACTGGCTAAGAGAATTAACTAATAGAATTGAAGTCGGAACCTTGTCCCAAATTATAGAGGCTATTTTTTTTAATCCGAAAAATTGTTTAATAAATTGAAAGTTGGAAAAAGGTGCAAAAAAAGATAAAATGTTGTAGTATTATAATTTTTAATTTTTTAAGTTTTTTGCACGTCTGGTTTTATTTGAAGACAGTAGTACATCAGTAAAAATGTAAGAAAAATATAGCATGTTGGTACAACATTACCATTGGGTACAAAATAAAACATGTCTTCCTCTCTTAAAATGTGTTTGGCATCACTGACCTTTTTTTTGAGAATCTTTCTATCACGTTGATGCACGTTAGCACCTTCAGAACCTACTTGCATATTACGAGTCGGCACAAATGACTCCTTGTCGCTTACGGATGGCTCCAAACCTGGTAGGTGCAATTCAACCCGTTATGTGGACCGCGAGTAAATAGCACATCAATAATTGTAGCATATGTCAAATTACTTAGCATTCAGTAAAAATAGTTTCAGTATGATTTTAAGTAATCGAAGAAATGTTTCATACGTAACTTCAATATAATTTTGTATTTTTTTTATCAAAAATGGAGTTTTCATATGGGTTATAGATATATGATCGGGCGAGACAATCGGTTCGAAGTTATCAGAAAACACACTCTACGGGTCCTAATTTGAGGTGTTAATAGGTAGGTTCAGCAATGATTTCGCGATTCGGGCTCATAGGTGCAGTAGGTTCATGGCAATTCATTAGGTAGACAGGTACTGCAAGATCGGCAAGTTCATAGGAGTTTCACAGATTCTCACGTTTTCGGTAGGTTTAAACTCCTTTAAAGTTCCGAAATCTTATGATCCTTTCGAACTCACTGCACCCAGGTGTTAGATTCAATTCCGTATACCGTACTCGCGACTCCGAGTCGATCCATGAAAAGAGTCGTATGACCCAACACTAATAACTACAATCTCACAATGGAAATTTTCTTTTTCTAAAATAACGTATTTTCGATTCCATGTGAACCGGTATCGCATATTGTAACACCCTGTACTAACACTAACACAACGAAACATTGGTATACCATATAAATAAAAGGTGTGGGTAGGATTGAAAAAGGGGAATTGAAAGAGGGCAAGTTGCAGCCCTGAGAGAGATACAGGGTTTGTCAGTTGTTATCGTGACCGTAGCATCGTTTATTGGGACCGCAGCACAAGAAATTGTACATGTCGCAGTTGTTTTCAAGGTCCATGTAAGATAGAGTTCGATGCATCCAGAACAAACTGGCTTGATGCCGTGGGAACGTTTTTTGACAGTAGGATCGAAAAGTGTTTACATACACCATTCGTTTGACCACCTTGCCCGGCAGCGCCATAGCGGCAGTACGATATATTGCTTGCTACGATTACAATTTCAACTGCGAACGGTACCATAAACGTGACAGCATCACGAAAACAACTGCGACAGGTACAATTTCATGTGCTGCCGTCTCAATAAACGATGCTACGGTCACGATAACAACTGAAAAACCCTGTAACAAAAAGAAAAAACAAGAGAGAGCAAGTTTTTAAAGTTCTTACCTGCCGAAAAAGTTTAGCCAATTGAAGAATCATTTATATCATCGCATGGTGCGATGATTTACACGCGATGAAAAGCACACAGTTAGCGCCATCTGTTGAAGAAAGTAAAAATGTTGTCGAATAATTCGTGACCGGAATCAGAGATGTCAAACTCAGTTTAAGTCAAGGGTTCATACACATAATTTTGGCTCATATACAAAATTCAATTTCTTTCTTTGCGCAGTACGTCGAAGTACCTGCGGGTTTGTTATTAAAATTAATGAAAATTACGTTAATTACACCAGCTGCTGGAGCTCATGTTCGTGGGAAACTAACTTTAATGAGAACTGACACCTCCACCGGATCTTTCTTTAAAAACACAATTTTAAAAAGGATTCTTTTCAGCATTTTAAGCTATTTTGGAATTACACGTACAACACGGAATTCTAATTTACATGAATTGCTCGCGATTTACTGCGATATACTGTGCTTCTAGTGCTAAAAAACTCATACATAACTTTTGATGTTTTGATTTATAAAATTGGTTGAAATAATTCAAAATGGATAGAGGGATAAATACGAAGCGATAAAAGGCAGACAAAACCTTGTTTTTTGAATCCCAGATATAAGTATCGGGTGGAAGGGGATAATTACCCCACCACTCAGCACGCTTAACACCATTAATTTTAGCAATAATTATTAAAAAGTTAGATTAACAGAATTGTTTGTATAGGGAATCCGTAAAAAAAATATCACCTCTTATCACCAACGAGTTTGTTCACCACTGCTATAACCAAACGAGTGTCAAATGAAACAAATGTTTAACTGATGTTTAACACCTTTCTGATCATATTTCCCTTTTCTCAATCCTTTTTCGTGTCTAGTTTTTTGTTACTAAAAAGAGATATTTCGCATCGATCTTTATATTCATTCATTATACATATTACGAGAACATCAAACCAAACTTATGTCAACATGCTAATTACACTTTCGGAGCATAAATCGCGTTACTTGGGAACATCCTGATTCATTAATACATAGAAATATGTGATAAAAAAAATATACGTACCCTAGGAAGTATTGGTTCAATGGTATTCTCTGACGGAGAAATTATTTGTATGCTCTGAGGAGTCACTTCTCAGCACCATGCAATTGACATTCTCCTCTCAAATGCCTCGGTACACTTGCCCATACAATTCGTGGGGCTGCCGGGTTGAGTTGACATTAAATTGGTTGCTACAGTAAATTCACTCGCTCTATTCTCTCCGAATGTATCGTTGCTCTCTTTATTCTTCATTGTTTTGCTCTCTTATCGATTTTGTCGCTCATCCTTATGCCGATGAGAAAATCCCAACATACACATAGCCAGTGGTTCAGACGATTTTAGTTTTTCACTCGAGCCAACATAGGATAGTGAATGATAACGTACAAATCACCTGCAGTTAGTTTACTTGGATTGTAGAATGCCAATCGTGAAATCAGTGCATCTCTATTAAAGAATTCCTTTCGTATCGTTGAAACAATTTATCTGGTGCACTTTTACTGTAGTGTCTATTATCCAAGATCTTATTCCAAAGCGAACTTTCCTTCACTGAAGTGCAACACTCTTTTAAGCTATCTGTGGGAAAATCGACAAAGCATTTTTTTTTCGATGTTGAAAATACCAGAAAACACATTCAATCCATTTCCTTTCCTTTGCTGGACCCATACTACCTAATAAAAAAAATCTTTCTTAATCCAAATGTGCGTATTTCTCATCCAAACATAAAAAAATGTGTATTTGCTAATTGGCAGACGTTTACCGCAACGGGGCAAAATAAAAAGAATAAAACTATTTTGCCAGTGGTGATTTCTAGTTTATATAAATTTCAAAAATGCATGTATAAAACAAAAACTGAATCTTGGTGCATTTGCTTTTGACAACACCAACACCAACATCTGATAATGACCATTTGTGGTGTACGGTGTAGTGCTCAATAATGTTTACATAAAAGGCTACGAAAATCATAGTTCAGCGTGGTGACATTTCAGGATAATGGTATAATACTTGCAATCCTGTGATGGGAAAACGTGAGTGCAGAATAAGCAATAACAAAACAGAAACGATGCCGTGCTTCATTTAGAACTGTGATTATGTAGTTTGAAATTATAAGCAAAGGTTCGGTGTAGGACAATCAAACTCATTTGACTTTCACAGGTATGTAACGATTATTTGTAACTTACTGTGTATTTTGCTTCAGTGCATCTATGGATAGCTTTTATTACTGCTTGAAAACATACTTTAACTCGAAAATAGAATTTAACTTAATATCACATGATCAAAGGATAAACAACAACAGGGCAAGGGAATCATTATAAGTACTACTAATGATTAACATTATTAGAAAAGTTATCATTAACCCGCAATTTTGATTAGAGAATGTTTCATAGAGAATAGAATCTGACAGTTCACCATCACATTCCCGCATAAATATCAATTAAACTAAGCTGAGCAAAATCTAAGTTGTGAGAATAATAATTAAAGTATGTAGTATGTAAAGATACGATATCAAATAGTACATAAAGTAATGAAACGGTTCAATGAAACATTCTTCTTGGGTAAAATAAACGCTATTGCTCATGGCTTTTCCCTTGCAGCTAATGGTGCTTATTGGTGTTTCAATAGAAAACACACAGAACAGATTAACAGGAAAACGTATGAGGAGACAGCGCGAACGGGATTCGAACCGTGTAAAACATAGGAAGAGGCCTACGTGTAAGCAACTCTGCTCGAATAATAAGCTTTTGTTGTAGCATTCTTTTGAGCTCTGAAAAAGAAAAAGTCTGAGTACATTTTTTTTTTAAGTGAAAGTAAAAGCTAAGACGGGTGATAGAAATAAATAATTTATTCATGTTTGCATTGAAGGTAAAGTAAACCCTGGTAAAACTCAATGTTTGGTATTCTATTTACCATTTCTTATTTTAACATCTTTAATAATTTTCGTTTAATTAACTATCCATTTCATATGGTAGTCTTTTAAACGTATCTATAGCATATCAATACTATTTTTTTATTTGATTATTTATTTCCTCCACCAAATTGTCTTCACAAATCACTTTCACAGCATTCGTATTTTCAAAACCATTTAATCGATATAAACGGTATAAATGGACAGAAGAAGGATCTTCATTAGAAAACTTTAGCAAGAAAAACAAAAATCATATTTTCTAATAACATTCAAAAACATATTATCTTTTTACATTTTCACTTATCCTACTTGGGCCAAAGAAGTCATAGTTAAAGTTAGTCCAGATATACATATCTTCAAATGTATACCGTACGACGATATTGTATTGATTTATCGACTGTTTCCAGTTGATGTCAATTCCCAACACATAAAGCTTCGTAATAGGCATCCGTAAGCAATACGGTCTGGCCGGTCTAACGGAATAAAAGACCCGTAATAAGATAAGATTAATATTAAAATTCACAAAATCAGGTTCAATCACATAATCAGGTATAATCAGGTCTATAAGTAGCAGAGGCAGGTCTGTGATTATGCCAAATAAAAAATAGTCTTAAGTCAATCTTTCTCAATACTAGTGATTTTTGTTACATACATCTAGTAATTGCCTAATTTTAAGTAGATTTTAATAGTTTACGATGTTTTCAAATCTTTAGTTGATACCGAGCAAGAAAACATTATAATTTAAAATGTTTGTTTTACCCCCTTTACTCATTATTTTTCTTATTGATAACACACAAAACTGTAATTGAATTAGGCTTTCCTTAGTTACTTATAGGCTTGGTTATCTTTCACTAATAGGTTTAGACATAATAGGATAGTAACTACTGTGGGGTGTTCGCCTCAAACAAGATTTCTGGTCAAGATTTCTGGAATTTGTTGAAAATTTGAAATTGGATTAATTTAAATTTTTTTTGTACATATTTTATAAAATGTTTTATTAAGCTCATGTACACAGAAAAACAGAGTACATATTTGAAAATTTGGATTTTTAAGTTTAATTTTACAATATCTTTTATATTATATCTATTGGCAAGATTTCCTTTGTTTATTGTTTTAATCATAAAGTGCTTTTTGGATAGTAAACTTTTCTCATGCTCAGCTCAATTCAATCTGAAAAAATGAGCGCAATTTTTTCAAGACCATACAAAGGCAAACTTTTGCAACGCTTGTTGAATTACACTCGGACACAAATCTTATGTGCTTATCTTATTTTTTCAATACCTCAACCCCGATGCATCTGTTTTATTATCTTCGTCAGTTTTAGAGTTGACATAAATGGGAGGGAAGTAATGTGTTTTCCCCATTCGGACCCATCAGTAGCACATAATATGTAAGGTAAACTCAATAACATGAAAAGCCCAATGGAGCTTAGTAAATCCGACTATTTGAACTAGACTCAAATAAATTAGTTGGAACTGTCTCTGCCAAAGATTGCCAAAGCACATTAGTGCCTTTTTATTCCTTGACTGTGCTTGTTGCTGCGTCCGCCATCAAGGCTGGGAGCGGTTTCGGAGTTTGTTGCTTCAGGCCAAGGCCTCGAAGCGGTTGTAGCGCCCGATAAGTTAGTAAGTATGCTTTTTGCTGCGCAGGATAACTGATCCTGCGTATGGAAGGCCGAGTTTTACAGGCCTGTAACATTCTAGAAAATTCACTCGAAGGTTCATATTGTTCATTTCGGCACTTCTGCCGACCACTAAAGCCGGCAGAATCATCAAAATTTGAAGAGTTCACGCATTTTAGCAAATGTTCATGAATAAATTAACTTTAAGCCAGAATTTGTTAAAATTTTAATTACTAAAATTTTCACCTTTTTCAACAAAATTCTATTCAAATGTTATGTTTAAGTTATGCAGAATGAGTTTGTTTACATGCGCTGTTTCCAGGGGTTGCTTTGATCAGTTGTAAAACATGCTGTTACCACATAGAAAAAAAAATCGATCAAGCATCTATCAAATGGTGAATATGGTACCATTTTTTTTACCGTTCGATTCGAAAGCTCGGAGGAATCTTGTGCCGTTCGACATATATGATCGGCCTGTTAATATACTCACAGCAAGATAGTCAACCCTGCGTAGGGTTGCAGTCCGAATCGTTACTACTTAGACCATCAAACCAACTGATTCTCTTTTCTTCTTTCAATAATTGTTTAAAAAGCTGCTCTAACGATTAGTTATAATTCATTGTAAATAGCTCTTAACCCGAGTCATTCACAAGACTTCCGCTCATGTTTTCCTTGTTAATTTTGAACAGCACAAGCATGCAGTAGACCTGATTATCAGTGACTTATACGTTCGACCCACAGAAGGATGGTCAGGGTTCCGCATAAGGATGATCGACAAATAACAGCTGAGAAAAAGAAAAAATATATAACTTCTTTATCAGCATCTTCAGAATTAATTCTATATTTTGAAACCGTGCAATTCCATTCCTTTTATACTAAGTTGTATATTGGGTTATATTTCAGGCACATGACTCTAGTTAGTCGAAGCCTTCTAAGGAGAACGTAAGCCTCTGAATATGGGAATTTGGACACGTGTCTGAATATCCATAGGAGGATACAGCCTTTCTCGCAGAACAGAAGAAGAAGAAGGGTTATATTTGTCCATCACTGGATGCGTACGAGAAACGTTATAGTATAAAATCACGCATCATAGAATCATGTAATATCATGCGATAAGTAAACCTTCGAAAAAATATTTATTATTAAATTTATTACATTGTGTTCGAAGACAACTCAAAATTTAAATGATCACACATACTTTATATTAGTTGGCATTAAAGTTGTAGTGCTCTACTGATAAGACTGTTAGAGTGCACTACGTTTAATAATTTATTATAAATAAATTATCTCGTATTCTTGCTACGGTTTTAATTTCTATTTTCTTCTTACTTTAACTATTACTCATATCTGCAGCCATAGTGCATTTCTGGTATTCTTTCCTCATCTTATTTGGCGCACAACATGTTATCGCTCAAGGCTACAAAGGCTATGAACAGCTATCAGCAACAGTTCGTGCACCCATAGCAGGAGAGTCAGCCAGTTAGTAGGATTATTCGGTGGTATTTTCAGAAATTAAACAAAATAACATAGTAATTAATCAGTGATAATAGACGCTGATATTGAGTGAAAAATATAACAATACATCAAGTACATCAACATTAGCAATGCTGTCACAATCACAGCGAAGGTTTTAATAAAAAGATAGCGTGTTTTATGACTGCTTTAGCCTTTGTTTTTTAGAAAACAGTTAATAACTGGCAGCACTGCATCTGTTTTGTTAGGTGCATGTCATTGTATTATTGGTATTAAATTGTTTTTGCGAAATAATCAATTGTAATGTCTGATCAATAAATTGGTTTTTCTAAGTGAACCGTAATTAAGCAACCAACAACCATTGTATAGAATAGAAGCAGCGTATTAAAAGCCTCAGTTATCGGCAAATGCAAAGAAAATCTTGTGTGTTAGAATTTGACATCACAATCTTCTTATTCAGGCGCGAAAAAGCCTAACGGCCTACAGGATGCAATTTGTTTTTGTCCCGTTAGGCGTCTATGAAAATATTGCGGCAACATTTGTTGCGGGAACACGCACAGATATTTTTCTTTTTAACTCAAGAAATATAGTACTATTAAATAAAAAAAATCAGATAACTATTATGTTACGATAGTTTGGCAACATTTTCTGCATGAAAATAATTTGAAAATGTTCCCGCAACAAATAAACATGAAACAAATCAATTTGTTTCTCATGCAACAAAAAATGTACAGTAAACAAAAAGTGACAGTTCGTCCATACAATTTGGCAACAAATGTTGCCGCAACATTTTCATAGACCCGCGCCTTAGTCTACAAGATCCAAGATCCTCTGTCGGCAGCTCAATCCTTTGAAAGGTTTGAGCTGCATAGAAGTCGCACACCAATGATGTCTATATTGCTTCTATATTACTATTTCCTGAAGATTTCGAATCTAGTAAAATTCTAGTAAAGATCTCTAGACAGCTTATTCTAGTAAAGTTGAATAAAAGACAGGTAGGCTCATTTCCTTGGTGCAGAACTCTGATGGCACTAAAAGGACAAAATATGTTTTCATTCTCCTTCACTTGGCATGTGACGTTAGTTATTTTTGCAAGCCTAATCAATGTGGCCTAAAGATCTCGTCGCATTCCTCTGTTCCTCTTCTTTTCCACGCTATTAGTACAGTGAAATCGTTTCATTAATCCTTCAATTTGCTTATACACTACCGCGCGACATCTGCTTCCAGGGCGTAGCTGTATTGTTCGGTATGCATCGTGTTAACGTTCGGTTACTTTTTATATTCGTAGTAAATGCAAAGTCAGTAAGGAAGTAAGTTTGATTGGACACAAAGTCTGAAGATAAATATAATGAAGTGTCCGAACTTATGTTGAAGCAACTGGACAAAGTATATTGGTAATGAAGACGTTTAATAGGGTTTGAAACTACCAGTATTGTTTCCAGTGTTAGTGCTAGGGTTTTTGCGTGACACTCGTAAGTACAATAGATTTCACACAATTCACTGCTGGTGTGTAAGCGACTAGGTTAATGACGAGTTTTATGTTTTCTTCTTTAAATATTCAAATTTTTGTCTATTACCACATTAAAAAAAATATACGCAAAAAAATGTCATCAGCAAAAATATTACCTCAACGTAATTTGAATTTTATTAGACCGCGGACATACATTTCACTAATGCAGTAATGCTTATTACTTCTTTCGGTCTAATCTTACTTTGTACATATTTTTTTTAACTCACAGAAACGTGTACAATACGTAGATCAAGGATTGACTGTAAACCTGGAATCGTAATCTATAATATTTCTTTCAAGGTTTGTTTTTCAAGTGAAACTCAACGGTCAGCGCAAACTGCGATTAGTTGTAGCAAGACCATATGCCTACGCGGATTGTGGTTGTGTTATTTTTGCCATGCTTTATAGTGAATAGATACTTATCTAAATAGATGTTAATGTAAAACCTGTTTATAATTTATCTTAAAAATTAAGAGCTCTCTATCTTAAGCTTAAAAATTTATCTTTTTTGTTTGTTAATAAAATCACACCTAAACTAAACAAAAATATTATACTTTCAGGAAAACAGCATCACATCGGACATATTTTGCAGCAGTTTCGGATTGCATAAATCATCGTTAGAGGACACACATTTTCTCATGGTAGGTAGTAGTATTTCTGTATCGTGTTTAAAAGAGTTAAAAGCCTTAAAGGAACTCACATCAAATTGAAATAATTTCAGCTAAACATAATGGAACTCAGTTGGGCATACGACGGCGTTAACGGGTCTGTTCCTCGCAACACTGGTCCGGAATGTGCGGATTACTTATCACCTAGTCGAAAGCTGATAGAAACAATCGTCATAATACCAATGTGTTTGATTGCAATCAAGTGTTCCGTAAGCCGGCTCAGACCGATCGCATATCCACAGAAGGATCGTTTTACTGACGGTGCTCTTAGTGGAAATAGGTCACTTAGCGGCAGCAACCACAATCTCCATCATTTGCATTATCAGCGCAATCTAGTCGAAACTGAGCCACGAGATTTACTTATGCCTCATCATCGAGAGCGATCATTCTCTTCGGCATCCATTGCTAGTGGAATGGTAGAGAATGTTCATTGTCAGCGATGTTCACAGCCTGGAATTGCGCCAGGCCGTGGTATGCCTGTTCATAGTGACGTCTTTGTTCCTAGTTGGGGTAAACAATTACTACTTGTAACAATGACGCTGACGTTGGGCGTAGAGCTTGGATTTAAGTTCGCTACTAGAACCGTAATATATATTTTAAATCCGTGCCATATAACCACTATCATGCAGGTAAGGTACTAGTTTATATCCTTCTTACACTTGCAACAGCACCAGTCTCTAAATGTCACTCTACAGATATATCTTTTAGCATGCAATAAGTCAAACAAAAGCAGCACAGTTCTTTTTCGGTTACAAATGAACTATTTGAATGGTCCATTGCTAGCGTTCATGTTTCCGGAGACAGATAGTAGGCAGTTACCAATTGAATCATCGATCTATTGGATTCAGCATGCACTTATGTGTATTATTCCTGTGTTTCTATTAAGAAAAGGAGGTAAATAGAATGACGCTGCCATATTCTAAGTTTATTTAAGACGTAAGTTTTTATTTCGATAAAAAATAACATTTCAGGTGTTTACAACATGGAACCATTAAATGATTTCACTTGGAACATCATAGGATACGCTACTTTAATTATTTATCATTTTGGAGTCCTTCAAATCGTGGCAACGGTGAGTATTTCAGAAAGTTATTTTATGCACTGCTACTGTTTAAATAATGAATTAGGCTTTCATTTTCAATCCGTGGCACACAAAACAGAAAACGCTATTCGTGGCATTAGATCAATTGAAAAGATTATGTTAATGATACGTTGATATATATTTTAGAATTAATACTTAATTGACAAAATTTTCTTTTTTTAGTGCAAACAGAGCAAATTGTTAAAGTTTAATTGGTTATATTAGATAAGTTTACACTAAGAGTTTTTAAGTTTCATAAATTAACACAGATTTTTTATCATTTCGGTGATATTTTCCCTGCAATACTTCATGGATGCATTGAATAAGTAAATCAATAAGAGGAAATGTATATTCATGAAAGAACCCATAAACTTTCGTACACCAAAAAAATGTTTTATTTTAAATGACAAGCGTTAGGTGGCTGTTTATCTCATTCTAATTCGATTTTCATTTCTTTGTAGCCAGCACAAGTTAATCTCAATCATATGCTCTGTCCAGCACTGAAAGATCCATTCGAAGGCCCCAACTATCGTATATGTGCTGTGTTCCACGAGGCAATCCTGTGCACCCTTTTATGCAAACTGGTCACATTTCTGTTCAGCCCGCTGCCTTCAACAACAATAAATCTTCCGCCGTTCATCAAAAACGGCAAACCAACAGACTCGTCTCCCGTAGTTTCGTCAACTGCAATGGGCTCGTCTACGTCACTTCCTCAGCATCTGATTACAACATCTCGTCCATCTTCACGGTCATCTTCGCCAGCCAAATCAGCGTCAATGTTACAGGAGAGCAATATTATCATAAAGACCAGTAAAATCGACTAGTGGAGTCTTGTGGTGTACCATGTTGTTTACTCCAAACTTCAACTTAAAATGATGGTCAACAATAGTTGAGATAACTTCACGTCCAGTATCTATATATAAAGGCTGTTTGTAGATAAAAGTAGATACAATTTTAAAGTGTTGCATCCCTGGCTTGGAATAATAACAACGGTATCAAAGTTCATGGAATAACATAGAATATGATCAAAAACATGCGTCAAGTTAGATTTAGATCAATATAGAATTGGAAAAAATTGTAAACGCGTTTAATAAGATACGCGAGTCATATCAAAATTTGGTTATTTCTTAATGAAGCTGCATGCAACAGTGATTTGAGTTTTTTTTTTTAATTCTAAAATATCCACCCTGCTCGAAAAAATCATTTTGATTTTGAATGATCATTTTCAAAGTACAGTTTGTTCCTGGGTTGCGTGGAATGTAGGATACGCAGGTCTTCATTTTTAAAAACTCACAGGAATTTCATATAGATCTGCTTCATCCAGTATTTTATCTGATATCTGCGGGTATACAAGTTCTTGAGCAAAATCTTCATCGTGCAAATGTCGTGAAGATTATTTGATGGGGAACAACACGTTTTGCAAAATGTTTTACAGATAATGCTAACTCTGTTGCGCGGTTTGGTGGTGGAGGCGACTGCATCGATGTTTGAATCCCGTTCGGACCGATCCTCCGTAGTAAAAACTCCGTAGGAGGCGACTGCAGCGATGTTTGAATCCCATTCGGACCGATCCTCCGTAGTAAAGACTGTCCAAGTATGTGGAAGAATAAGTTTCTTTAAACCAGAAATGGAAAGCACGAGCTACGAGGGCAAAATAGAACGAAGAGAAAAGAATGCTAGCTTAGCGTAACACTCATACAAATGTCAGATCTATTGATTTTCTCATCATATGATAACTAATTGAATAGCTAAAATTATTTCTCACTCATACATTATCCTTTTTAAATTTAATTAAATTTAACAAACACAAAAACCCGTTTTAGACCTATTTCAACCTGAACGACTCATATGATTTAGACTACTAACACTTATTGTTAGTATATGCAACCCGTATAGGGACGGAATGTTAGTTTGCGTCATCATTTTGGCACTTAAAACTACTTAAATTCTAAAGGCGCCAGATACTTGACTGTCACTGCGCTCTAGGAACCCATCTAGAACAGTCAAAATATTTTTTGCAACTATTTAGCTTAAGGCATTCGATAATTTTCAGTTATTGCCGTGTTGGATATTAGGGTCGCATGTTGATATTGCAAATCCTAATCTTACTTGATATAACAACCGTTATTGGCTCTGGTCCAAGACCTTTTATGTATCTGTGACTTAAGTTAGTCTGTCTTATGTTTAAGCAGGCAGCTTTAATGGGATTCGAGCAACTTCGAGCCTTGGTAGGAGGAACCATTATTGCTCAACCACCGAGCGGATCCAACTCAACACGTTTAAACGTAAATGCAAAAAACGATGGAGGTTTTAATGCAGATCTTCTTGAAAAGCACAGGCATACCTTTTGTCCTTGGCCTAAGAAGTGAAGTTAGCTCTAAAATTATTTTTTGTTATTGATGTGATAGAATTGGTTATATCATTTACAAAATCATATTTTTACCCTAATCCGTCCACCACTAGGTACTTCAAGTTTTGGTGATTTAAAATCCGTTTGAAAATGATACGAGCAATATGTAGAAAGAAGCGGTGCAACAAATATCCCTTAAATGACATGATCTAAATCCAAGACATTAAAATAAACTTTGCTCATGGTAGTTGCTTTAAAAGTACATAAAAGTATAGAATAACGACATTTCTTGTGAAATATGTATACATCGGAAAACTTTAGTTAAATTTAGCATGGAAGTGATAACAATCTCGATCGTTACAATTTTTACTATTAATATGTTGTTAGTACGTTAGACTAACTAACGTTATTACGTTAGATAATGAGTCCTAATTAGTTGACCCTAACTTAAAAAGCTTGTGTACTTGCACTTCTTACTTACTGAATTACATCGATTGTTCGTATACGACAAGCTATGTAACCTGGGAACATACTGTACATGCTTATTGGGTGCATGTGTGGTATATCGCTTTTTCCTGAATCTTAGAAAAATATATGCTTTTTGAAAACAAGACAGAGTGACAATTGGACAGAGCGTCATGTTCTAGAATCGTTTAGTTAAGATCATGATCAAAAATTCACTAGCATAATGGCATCTATTTTTCATATTTTAATGTTGTTAGAACACATATTTTAATGTTGTTTTGTGAACTAATTTGAGAGTTTGAAAGTATTTCATTTTTCCATTGCTGCATTACCACGTTTTTCATAATAACATCACCCTCGTATAATTCCATACCATACAATTTCTTAATTTAAAAAATATAAATAATTACACAATATGATGATTTCCTTGAGGAACTCTATGCATGAATAATTCAAATTTATTCAATCATTAATGCTAATCCAATCCTAATCGAATCTAATCTTTCGTGGATACTAAAGCTGATTTTACACAATAGAGCAAAATCTTTTATATACAATACAGATTGTTTTAGTTGTTTATTTTCTGTAAATTTATATTAATTTTTTTTAGCTATTTTAATTAATTTGGTGACTTTCATACGACTTTTGTTTTCTGTTTCTTACACCAAAACTGTGTGTAGGAAAATTCAAACTTCAAACTAATTTAATATGCATGGAATGTCATGTCTGCTTCTTGATAATCTTAGTTAATACCATCCTAATATAAAAAGATGTTAATTTAAAGGAGCTATTCATGGTTTGGATTCAAGGGTTGGATATATAGTTCGGATTATTTGGATATGTGATTATTATACGTATAGTGGATAGCGAATGTATTCTGTTTTTGTAAACCAGTTTATATGAATCGAAGTATCCCTTTGTTTTACAACATTCAGATTCATTTAAGCAAATACTAATGTTACGTTACACTGGTTTAACACGAGCAGATGTGAAATAAACACACTATTGTTTTGTTACTTGTAAAACGGCAAAGTAACGAGACATCAAAGTATTATATATTTAGTTTTATTTCAAATAGCATGTAATGCAAAATTTAAGACTAATATTAGTTAGACAATCTATCAGTAACATCAATTTAACAACAAATGAACGAAAATCAATGCAAATTACGTAGAAGCACATGAATTTATATTAAACTTTTAGTTTTGTTTTTAATGACTCTAACCGCATTGAAGAATTGTGTGCTAGAATGTCTTTAATTGTAGCTATTTAAAAATAGAGTGCAAACCATGATTTAAAAACTCAAACAAATTTACACCACGACTTACAATCCATAGATTCGAACGGCATCTGGATATAAAATAAAAGGGCTAAGAGTCGAACAGAATATGATTGAAACAAAATGAATAAAATATAGCAATCATTGATGAAGTTAGAAAATCTCCTACACAATGCTAAACCCTTGCAATTAACCGACACTATGAAACAAGAAAACCATTAACGGTTTTGGTAAGATTAAGGGTTTGAGGAAATAGGTCTGAAATTCATTAGCTAATGTGTGATAAAAGTGTGTTGCATCAGAGAAACGGGGGTGAAAGCATATTTTCGCTATCTGTAAAGCAACAATTAATCTCAACACGTGAATATTGTGTCAACTCAATGAGTTAGTGACAGTTAACACATTTTAACACATCAACATTTATGCTTATTACTTCTTAGTCAAAGTTGTTGAGAAATTTTGCGTTAATATTATTTAACTGATACATACTTCATCGGCCTGATATCAGACAATACCATATTGAAACACAAGTCTGGTGACAGCTCACATTGTTATACACAGTTTGCGTTATCGTCACTCAGAAAAGCACATTGGTCTCTCACAAAAAAAAACTTTATTGTCACTCACAAAAAAAATGTTCTTTTGATTGCATTAGGATTAAGCTCTGTTACTGTATATAATTATGTCAATATGTACGAGTGAGAAAATGCTTTTTCCATTGAGGAAAGGAGGGGATGAGGATAAAAAAAACTTTTTTGAATATTACTAAAACAGAGTAGAACCTAGCAGCAAATATTTATTTTATCAAACATCGACTCATTTGCACAGAAAACTCCTATCAATTCGGCGTGCCTTCATAATAAAAAAAATCAAACACTTTGAATAGGGCACTTACGAAGGTCTGTGTAAAACTAGCCTTGCGCTTCAAAAGATATTATTAAACATAATCGTTCAACAATTCTATGCTATTTTTGGTGAATTTAAACCCATGATTTATGTGCGTGAGTCCCACCACAATGTAATGCTTTTATCTTATATAGTTACAAAATTTTCACATTCATTACATTGCACTTGAAATTTCTCCAAATTCATAGAAAGGCTAGTTATGTTGGTGAATAATCATTTCATACTTATGAATGGTTGAAAAAAAAATCAATTAAAACAGCATTTATTGCTTCAGAAGCACACTAATATTTTCGAATTTGTAACATGTAACATATTAAACCGATATGAAATCTCAATTGTTAAATTAAATGTAATAAGAAATACGAGAGATAGCAATGCTAAATATATTGTAGTATTTCCACAAAAACGTCGAGCAACAGCATAATCCCTTGGCAAATGACCTGCAGCTTTAAATGGCAATTCTTATGCAGCCCGTCTCATTGTAAGTAACTCATCAAAGGCGATTGAGAGTTTTTCAAATCTTGTAAATTAAAAAAGCATCAACTTTTATCACGTTTCTCGAAATCAGAGAGACCGTCGCAGTCTGTAAGACTAAAGATCTCTATAATTAACCAACATCAACTAGAACAATCTTTCTAACAGTTCTAAAACTACAAGCGTCAAATCCTAGTAATAGAGGCAATACTCTTCACCACTATCTAAATTATCTGTGACACATGGTAGACATATGATACAATAAACTAAAAAAGTTACGGAAAATAGTCATTAGGAGCATCCAGTGTTTCTTCATACACTTTCTCAGCATTTGTATGCTTGTTTATGATATAGTTTGAGCATCGCCTTCATTTACATCCCGTTGAAATCAATCGCGGATGATTTAGTAACGAATTCCATCAGCTAGCTTCATCTCCATATCTGGATATCTATGCGTGATCGGCTTTTACAAAATTATGGCTCAATATACACGGTATAACCATCGAAGCACAGTGGAAGATTAGTAACAGCTCTACAATACCATTTGCTCGAGCCTCTGTACAGACGATAAACTTCATTTTTAAATTTGAGGATACAAAATATATTCCTCCTTCTTAGTGCAGTTGTTGACAGAATAAAATGTCAATTAAATATAGTTGAAAGCAATATGGCCTGTTTGTTCTTTCTGAAATATCAAATAAAGGTGAAATCAAAACGACAAATGTATATCTACTTTTAATGACACATTACATACCGTATTTGTTTGTACTTTTAAACCACTATTATGTATTTAGCGCATGGTTTGTTTCTTATGCCCGAGAAAAAGTGCCGCTGTCATGGATTTAAGTTCCATACTATGGAGTATAGTCTTCGTACTCTACCATCATACATCATAATATAAACTCACGGCGCACGGCTATTTCTTGTGTTACATCGAATAAACTGTAAATCTACAATCATCTAGCACTTCTATTGGAGGAACTCCTCTTTCTTAGGTACTCCTATTTCTTACTTATTTTCACTTATATGCTAGTGCTGCTTCAGTTTTCTAAATAACAATACACTAACAATTCATAGTCGCGACTGAACGCGGACTCTCTAAGTGACAGTAATGATCAACAGGCATTCAAAGCCGCCTTGGATGAGTCTCTATTACCAGAAACAAGATACGATGCTACAAGCGGTGGAACGCTCTAAGAATTAAGATTATAAATAAACTGTGTGAAGAATACACTACCTCCACGTCGTGGCAAAACCAAATCTGGCTCCTTTAGCAGATGATATTGTGCTAGCGCCACCTAGCATCGAAGAAACTCGAAAAGCAATCCGTCTGTTGAAGAACAATAAAGCACCCGGTACCGACGTAATCGCAGCTGAACTAGTCTAAGACGGGTGTGCTATACTAGAAAATTAAATTCATAAAATTGTGGCTCTGGTATGGATTGGCGAATCGATGCCTTGTGACTGGAATCTCGGCATCATCCATCCCATATACAAGGGAGATGAGTTTGACTGCAACAACTACAGGGGTATTACTGTGTAGAATACTGCCTATAAAATATTCTCACTGATCCTTCAAGATCGATTTGTGCCATACGTCGAATCAATAATTCACTCAAATCCTCAAAGAGAATTCCGGAACGGACAATCGACCTGATCTTCACCATGCGAAAAATCTTGGAGAAAACGGAGGAACAGCAGCTGAACACGTTCTTTGCTACCACCAAGCTGCACACGTACCTTTGCTACTACCATCTTCATATAACAGGGTTTTAAGGCATACGACACATAGCCGTATACGATAGCATAGCCAGGGTAAAACTTTACGACTCAATATGTTCTTTTGGAATCCCGGCTAAACTGTTCAGGCTATCAAGAATGACCAATGTCACACACCAAGTGAAGGTAGATGGAAAACTTTCAGAAGTCTTTGCTACCACCAAGGGTCTGCGTCAAGGGGATGGACTTCTCTTATGCCTGCCTGTCTCTTTTTCAACCTGGTGCTAGAGACGGCCATCCGTGCACGAATAAAATCTGTACGCATTTACTGACCCCGTCCGGCGCTCAGCTTTTTGAGCCAATGCTCTAGGATTTGTATTAATACATCTGATACAATACACGGGGTGCTCTATGAAATGTTTGAAACAAAAGTTGTATGACAGAATTTTGAAGTGTTTTAAAATCATATTTTGTACCTAAAATGGTGCGAAATATGTTTAATTCACTACTTTCCACACTGGTAGTGTAAAATTATATGATCCAGAATGGTGAAAAACCACAAACTTGCTAAAACTATGTAGACATGTTTTCGGACATTGTTTTCGAACATGTATCAGACCTGTTCGAATTAATACAAATCGATTTGTATTAGGGCCGAAAGATTCACCAATTTTACCAATCTTGAGCACTATCACCTGCCCTTTTATTGTTTCATTCTATTTTGAATAAACAGCATACTTTTAAAGTTTATATTATTTGATGTTGGTATTCACACGAGAGATTTTTATTATGTTTTTACTTTTTTTGGAAATAGATAAGACTTTTAAGTAAGCAATACGGCCAAGCAATATGGCCGTCTCTACTAAATAAAAAACAAAGACTTTTAAGTAACACGGTCAGGCCGAAACTTCTGAAATAAAAAAAAAAATAAGAGAGACTAAATGTTAACCACTTTCGATTGTAGAGTCATTGTAGTGAATTTCGTAGAAAGAATAAACAGTTTAAACACTTTCATTAATATCAAATTGAAGTGTCTTTTTCTTACAGCAATACGGCCTGGCCGTTGCTACCTAATAAAAAAAATAATTGTAGTTTCTTTATCTTACAAGCATTCTTAAATGACCGTTGTACCCCATGTTTCTCTACGTCATTGCTATGTGGAAACTACTAGGAAACATCAAGCACAGTCGAGTCCACTAAACTGGAGAAGCGTTACATGTACAGTCTTTTCCCTAGTTACGCGGATTATGCGTTCCAGAGAAAATCATGTAACACGAGTTTCTGCGTAATTCGAATTTCAGCAAATTCAACAAAAATGCCTCCGAAATTAAGATTCAAGTTCGATAAATATTTATTTCAACAGATTGGGTCAGAATATCAGTGTGGTTGACTATTTTTTTTACTTTGAAACTTTGCCAAAACTGAAAATTATTCTTCATTCGCCAATCGATTAGCAAAATCAGCTCAATTTGCCCATGGAGTTGCCATGTCATCTTCACGCAGCTCCATCGACATCAACTCGATGTATATGATCCATCGTCATCTTTGCGCTCCCGCCCACTGCTTGCGTTGATCCGACGGCGTACAAACTACGGCTCCAGTCAATGAGGTTCATACTCTCTTCGATTTCAACCTGTCCTTCAATGCATATAGAAATCGTCTGAACCACAACCCTGTGTTGTATATATTCCATTCACATTACAATAATAAAAAAAAATAATAATAACAATAATAATAATAATAATAATAATAATAATAATAATAATAATAATAATAATAATAATAATAATAATAATAATAATAATAATAATAAA
>KB671502.1:115572-128758 GCA_000349105.1 Anopheles epiroticus | reverse complement strand
TTCGTCCGACAGGATATCTCCCTCCTCGCTGCGGCACATAGCGATCATGGGAGTAAAACCGCCTCGTGCCGCATTCAACATCCTGTAGAACTTACGAGTTTCCCCCGACTGAGATAACTGCTGCATCACCTGCTCGTCCGACTCCTCGAACATTCAACAGTGCTATTCAAAAATCATGGCTGCACATACTTTCAATATTAAAAACATTAATTAATTTTTAAATTTCAGTTTCGAGTTCATCTCGATCTTTTCCTTAAATTCATTCCTTCCTCTTCCAATCCTATAAAACATCAAGGACATTAAAAAACAAACTTCAAAATAAAAAAAGTATATTTTTTATTTTGATGCTAATACAAAAGATACGCGGTCAAAGACGTGAAGTTATGTGACTTTCCGAAGTTTGTTAAATGTAAACTTCTCCATATTGTTTCCTAAAAATAATTATGCAAGCAATCAAGAAGATTTTATCTTAGCGCCAAATATGAATAAATGTCATAAGAAACATAACGAAACTAACATACTTTACGATTATAATTGATAGCAAGTTTCGGTGCTAGAAGATATTGAGGCGCCGCTCTTTACATGCCTGGAACGGAGTTGAAATCCCAGTCTGAAACGAACTATGATAAGTCTAGTTAGTAAAAAATCTCCAACAAGATCTATTTACCTATCCCTATTTTAGCTACCTATTTTGGCAACAAACCTATTTATACCTATTTTAGCAGCAAATAGTATTTTAACTTATTTTGATCATATCGGCCCATTTCTGTTTATATATAATTTTAACTGTATTACACATTAAAATAACAACCCCTTAGCTATTTGTTTTGCAAAAATGCTGGTTTAAGAAGAAGTAGTAAAATCACTAAAAAAATACAAAAACATATTATGAGATGTTATAAATCTCTTAGATGTCAAATTAATCTATAACATTTAGCATTCTATAACATACACCACATGCGTGAAATAATAATTGTTTAAACAAAATAGTGTCAGCATGTATTTAAATTTTCATAGCGAGAAACATTTGTATAAGCTGAAAACTTTAACATCTAGAAAATCGGCCACACCGTTACTACGGAACAAAAACCCATTAACATCTATCATTTGCTTTGTTGGTGAGAGAAGCAATTATTTCAGCAAAATTGAAAACATAAAGTTCAACGTGAAATATGATGACGTAATTGAATAACATTTATTGTTATATAACACAACCAATTATTGTGTGTTATGCGAACTTTACACATAAAAGTTAGTCTGAAAAAAAAACGGTGGTTCTTTATATGTTTACATTCTACTATTATTACATAGGCTTTTGAAAAATTAAAGGTTTTTAAAACGGTTCCAATTATTCTTTAAAAGATTACGCTGGCACCATCGGAATGTGGTGCAATATTCAGCAGTAATTGCTTTCAATGAACGATGCATTGATAAACAGAATGATCTAATTGCAATCAGCGAGTCTATTTCTGGTATATCGAATGTCAAACGGATACGCATTTGATTTAAATTGCATGAACGACAGTATAAACAAAGATGAAGAGATATTTATAATTGATAAACTCTAAGATTAAATCTTTAAGAAGTAAGATTAAAATAGGGTTTTGAAAATCTGACAGTATAGTTCAAATTTGAAGCAACAATTATCTCTATCTTCTGTCTCTCCTATACTCTATACTGTTATTTGTTCTTTGCAAAAGGTCCGATATGATCAAAGTCAAGTCAGACTGCGTCAAACAAGATCATCAGCTCTCGATTGCGTGTATCGGGAACAGTCGGTCAACATGACTAACCCTCACTAGATACCGCTTATTAGCTGGTAGATCGCCTAGTATAGTAACGAATGGCATAATGAATAAGGAAATAAAAAAAAAACAACGGGTAAGTGAAGGAAGGAATAGAACAGCATCTGAACAACAAAAACACCAGCAACAACCACAACAACAACAACAACAGTAGAACATTTATCACATGATGTGCTCGCTAAACTTCTTTCATTAGTCTGAGAAAAGTAGCGCTCAAGTGTGGAAGCATGGCCTGCTGCGGCGTACTGTAAGTATACGTGTATAAGTATAACTCAAGTAGTGTTTAATCAAACCAAACTACTGTTTATAATGTATTCTATCTTTGAAGGATGTTTATGATCGTCGCAATATTATGTGTGCTCGTACAAGGCCAGTATAGTAAGGTGTCATGCCAAGTTGTGGAAAACAAATGGTGTACCGTTCAGAGGCTCCGAATCACCGCCCGGACGGATGTGCGCGGTTTAGTTTTTCCGGATGACCGTTATGATAAAATCCGTATCGGACAATACTACGATTTCGTCAACACAAGCAGCACGATCGTAATCTTTTCTGGCGAGCTATTCTATCGCATGCGACGCGTTCGATATTTGCAAATGAATGGTGTTCGCATGGTAGGGCTTGATATGCCCGACAGTGTCATTGAGCTTGATGTGTCCGACAACTGGCTTTCGCGGGTATACATCGACCCAGAGAAGAGCTACACCCTGCGGAAGCTGATCATGCGCAGCAACCTGCTCACTAGCGTAACTAACTTCAAGTATCTCAACATGCTCGAAGAGCTGGATCTCAGTGAAAATATGCTGCACACAGTGAACTTTGATGTGTTTTCTTTCATGCCATATATACGACTACTCAATTTGGCTCGCAACCGTCTTTTCAGTGCTACGGCTGGCCAAGGAGTTATTTCACTAAGTTTTTTGGAAAATGCAAATCTAGCCGAAAATATGCTCACCAAACTGGATGTAGGAGTATGGCTTTTTCCTTCGCTGACAACATTAAACTTAACAGAAAATCCTATTAGACAGTTGACTTTTTCTAATCAACAATCTTTTCCACGATTGAAAAACGTTCTATTATAGTCATTTTCTTGGTGCTAGCGGAAGATGTTGTTTTTAAGAGATGAACCTCTTACATATCATAAAGTTTGCATCGTGCGAACTAAATAAAAATATATTAGAAAAAATATCCTAAAACACATGTATTATACTGTAATACAGATCAGATAGGATGCAGCAATAATAATAAAATTGATTTATCTTACTAGGTTATCTTGTTTCACACTACCATATTTATTCCCTATATTACAGCACCGTAAAAATTAAAACCATTATAAATAAAATCGTAACAAATTAAGATGGTACTTTACTGAATAGAAACTAAAGACGATGATATTTTTGACTGCATAAAGGATAAAGAAAATATTTTTCCCGTATTAAATTTCATTCGGAACTTTTTGCTAAGTTTCATTTACCTTCAACAGCTTTAGTGGCACCAACAATCCATCGCCAACGAAGTCGTTAAGATGCTTCCTAAGTTAAAGTACGTTTGAACAAATTAGCATATTTATTGATTTACATGTTTTGTTTTAGAGACTTGTTGCTCGCGATAGTTCGGATTTCTTCGAGGCCGCTGGTGTTTGAAATGCCTGTAATAAATTTAGTCTTTGTGCTTTGTGAAAGAATATAATAAAATATGTTTGCTTAATCTATTTAATGTTAACTAGTAAAGAACACTTCAAATAAGACTCCCTAAGGAAAAAAGTCTCTCTACGTTGACGGTATTGCAAGAGGTACCTTTTTCAGACTGCATTGTATTTATGGTTATTTATTATATAAAAGAAAAATTCAATTGTTTTTATTTAAAATTTTGATTTCATAACCTCACTCAGTTTCAAATACAGCTATGTTAGGACTGTCCCCTTCAATATTTCATGTATTTCTATTGTCCGGACTGTTTCAGTTATGCCAACAAGTTTTGCTATCAATCGCCTCACTGTCGCCAAGCCGATGGCATTATGTGGGATGGAATAATTAAATTGAAATTTGTTAATTGCATTAACAGTTCCCTGTATGAATATTACTGGATCTCTTGGACTGTAGGAAAATACATTCATCCATTTGACCGGGTATACTGGTCTAGGATATTTGGCATCTGTAGATTTTCTTGCAAAATACTGCAGACAGTGTACACTAGGAAAGCAACCCAACGGGGAAGAGATTGCGCGGGAAAATTTGAAATGCTTCACACGCGTCATGACGTCATCTTGGCTCCTCCCAGAGGCAATACTAGTACGGTGATAAGAGATTCAGAGCGCAATGTCTGCTCCGCGGCGCTTATCATCAATTCGTATGAGCTTCTGTGTATAAATACCTCATGTTTTCCTCCAGGGATGCACAGTTTTTCTTCAACTTTGCCAACGGTTACAACTGGTCTTGAGCGTATATCGACATTCAAATACTCTTCGACATGGGTGACAATAAATGAAAATTTTTCATCAGTGAATTAGCTGTGCTGTGGTACATAAAATAGGAAAATCGGTGCACGGTGTGGTTTGAATAATTAATATTATACCATTGAAATTAATTGTATAAAACAAATACTAGTGATACATAATGAATTCTGCAGCTTATGTTTCAATAATTTTGGGATGTAAGTGCTTTTAATCAAAGTAACCATAATTTGTTTTTTTTAATGTTGTTGCCTCTGCGTGTAGTACGTTTATGTTTTTTGTTAAGTAAGTAATTTAAGTAAGGTTTAAATTTGAATGTTTCTAAGACGTCACGTCATGTCAGAGACGCTACAATCCTTTTCGTATGATCCATACACATTTACGCAGTCATGGAAATGCACCTTATCCCGGGTGTACTTGGCCACACAGTACAAAAAGTTGAGTCTACCTATCTACCGTCGGACTCCCTTGTTTTAAATCTTTCATTTAACCGACCGTGGTTCGTGGATGGTTCGTGAAATAACTTTTCATTAGTATTTTTACACACAAAATTTCGGCAAAATACATGATTTGGCTTTGAACCATGATTTGAAAAAAATAACTAATATTTAAAATGTAGGAAAATTATACCAAAGTATAATAACTGGTGGCAGATTTATTTTGTGCACAGAAAGTTAAAGTCTTGTAGTAAATCCTGATAAAGTAAATGGTGCTTATTCTAGTGCTTACTTTCACTGTCATCTCATCTTTTAGTTGATTTGAAATGCCTTTCACTTGTTTGTTTTTCAAATGTAGAGTAATTGTTTTCCATGATTATATAACAATTAGTAATTTCAAAGTTGATGTTGTGTTCTTAATTATTGAAAAAAGATACATTTTTTCAGTTCTTTTCGTTCGAAAGTTTTTGTGATATCGGTCTAGTTTTTTTTTTAAACGGTAGGCTTTTTACAAAGATAGGTTACATAGATAACACGCTGTTTCAGGAACCGCCTTTTCAAACTCAAAGACATACATTTAAAAGTGTTTTTTAGTCAATGCAACTGTGCAATGCAAATATATTTAACAAAAAATTTAACAGTACAATACTACTTAGTTGTAATGGTTTTAATTTGGTTTTTTAATTCTTGGCTCACATTTCAATTAAAAAGCATCGCTTTGATTTGTAAACCGTGCAACGTAAAAGCCAACAAAACCTCATTTATCGCAAACATTTAATGTATTTAAGCATTACATGCTGAAAGGTATCGACTAAATAGCAGTCTGCACAGGATAACCCGACGTTCATAGTGTACTGGTGTGCTGGTGTACATTACATTCAAACGTTTGAGACATTATGTTTTATCCAATCGTTTAGATTCTGATACCGAAGCAAGAGCAGCTGTGTAATGATTTATTTTGTAATTTAGCTAAATTTATTATTGTTGTTCGGTTAGTTTTTCTGTACTGTACTAAAAGTTTTTAAAGCTGCTATCGACACCCTTGTTACCGTTCGGACCCCATTACCCTTCTAAATTCGCCTAGAGATTGGAGATTCGAAAGTGGCAATCAATTAAAATCGAGCGACTGCCGATCTGCTAATTCAATGCATACACCAATAAATGCAAAAGAGGCAAAAACATGTAAACATAAGCATATTTCGATCCTTCTTTCATACTAATTTGTTTATGAATAACCGAAATTAATTCATTGACACGATGCAATAATCGTGATGCGGAAGCAATGCAAAGGTTACAATTTGTAATATGAAGAATTTTATGAAATCTTCACAAATTACAAGCCATGAACCGGGACAAAAAATAGTTACAGAGACATATTCTAAAACACAGCGTTGAACCCGTCCAATATAAATTACTGAGAATAAAAGAAAAAAATAGTGAAATAAAATAAAACAAAAAAGAGAAAAAGATAGACTTTAGATGTCTAATGAAAAGAGAAAAATAGAGAAAGAGAGAAATGCGATATTACAATTTGTTTTATGTTTTGTAGCCCTGGCTCCAATAAATTAAATACAACGCATAATCTAGCTTATCTTTTTATTTGTATGTGCTTTAGCAATTAGCATGACAGGCTGTAAATCAATTTTTATCGCAAATTTCGAGCACTGCCATTTAACACTCACTTTTACTATCAATATATTCATTTGCAGGTTGCGTGCTGTGGGTGGCGTGTAGCTTCCCAGTAGCTCTCTCGTGTGACTCATGCGGTCGGGAATGTGCATCGGCTTGTGGTACAAGACATTTTCGAACATGCTGTTTCAATTACCTTCGCAAACGTAGTTCCTCGCCGCCTTTAGATTCTTCCGGGATAGATAAACGATTGGAGCAGTTATATAGAACGCGGCCAGCCGAACAGAAACCGCCGGCAATGGTCTCAAGTCTGAATAACATCCTATCTAATACTGGAGAGGGCAGTGTTGACTATGAATACCTCCCGATCTTGTCTTCGAATCATCTTACATTTGGAAGAACTGATACACCAGCAAGAACCAATCTACTTAGTAACACCCCAGCAAGCTCACGTGAACTTTATGATAAATCGTCTGAAGAAGGCCGAACGGGATCTTTGCAATTCTTTTATGAAACTTAATTTTGTTCTTTTATTGCATCGTTTCGTTTTTAAGCAATAATAATAGTTAGTTTTTCTGTATTGTTTCGAACTCATATCATTTTTACTTTTTTTAACATAAAGTTTTCATTTGATCAAAATATTACATTAAGGCTGGGAAGATGTAATATTTTAAATATTAATTAAACATCACGTTATGTTATGAAAATTATTAATTTTGATTTCAAACATGCTTGAAAATAAACATACGTTCCCTTGATTTAAAACAAAGCCAGTTAATTTCATACGGAAACCTTATGAAATCGACCTTTGAGCATGCTTGCAAAATATTCAATAAGCTTCAAAAATCAATTATCTTCACAGCTAAATTCGTCATCCCTCAATCTCCCTTCACATCCTTATTTCAAACGTGGGTGGGCTTTGACCCGTTTATTTTGTGGGATTTCTCAAATTAACGCACTTCAAAGCACAAGTATACAGTTGGGGTAAATGGGTATCGTAAAGGAGGATATACCTAGGTCAAAAACATAGGAGGCTTGGGAGCTGCTTTCAATTGTGTTGTTTTTTAGTTAACTAGACCTAGGATCGTGACGTGTTGAAATGTGTAAAACAAATGAAGTGTTTAACTTTCTATCAAATAATAAACGCAGCAATCTGCAAAACTATGATTACCTTACCTCTCTGATCAATATAATTACATAAACATTTAAAATATTTCAGGGTACAGGCGAGAAATGGCAAGCTGTAAATAGGTATCATCAAGATTTTTTCCTTGGTAGCCGATTGATAAAAAAAAAAGTTCCGCCTTATATGATATGAGACATGTAAGGTTGTGACACACTTTATCTAGGTTTATGTTTTTTCGAATTTTCCATCATTTTTTACTAGCTACGGAGTAGCATTTACTTGCAAAACGATTATATGCCATATCCACTTTTTAATTCGATAGCATCGGCCAGGCGGTATTGCTTTCTATATGCTTTCAACATTAGTAAAAATAGTTAAATTTATATTAATTTTATTTTTTAGCTTGAAGCATCTTACTTGTTTTTGAGCTAATATAAAGAAGATTTTGAGGAACATGATCCGTTCATTGTTTCAAACTCTATCATCACCTATTTTATGAAAACGACGATAGTTTAACCCTTGTTGTTAGTAATTGAAAAAAAAAACAAAAATAAATTTTATTTGTTTGTTAAAAACTCCTCGAAATAATTAAATGCGAAATTTAATTCTTTTTAAACAAGACTTTTTGTACATAGAGAGCATTTTTAACAAAGCTTTTTGTATTTTATTATCTTGTTTTTTTAAGCAATTCGGCCTGTGCGTAAACTCTGCATATTTTAGAAATGTTCCTTTTTTGACTAGCCTAATAAAGTCGTTCCGAGAAAACTTGTATGATTGAGTGTAATTATAACATCCATAATTTAGTCCATCCATTGAGTACGATTCAGGCATATTGAATTAATTAAATAACTAACTTAATATCAACTTGCATAGACCGTTGAATAATAAGTATAAAAATTACTAGCAAATATTGAACAAAACGATCAATTATCAAATATTAAACAAAAGTGGAATAACAGCCCGACACAGTCCGAAATTGTCGAAACAACAAATGTTCGTGTGGCCGTGCACGTAAACTCAAATAAACTTCGGCTTCACCTACGCCAGGATAATCAATGCCGAATAGGAGACGGTTTAATAAGGAACTATGTCAGACCTTATAATGCCGTAGAACGCGAACCTCATTGCCTAAAGTCAACCAGGTCCTCCTTCAGTCATGTACACATAAAATTAAAAAAAAAAACAATCAAATTCCTTGAAATAAAAAGTGATTAAAATTGATGATTGAAACTGATTTATCTTCACGTGGATGTTCCTGTGTTCCTGTGAAGTAGAATGAGCTAAAATAAGAAACGCACATAAAAAGCGATTAATTTTATTTTCATTTTTGAATTACACCAAACACCAATTTCCTGAAGAAAAAACAGTCACGTGAAATAGTGCTTTAATTAATACATTGCACATTGACGATATTAATATCATGCAATAACTGGTCGAGTGCTAACAGTACGGCTTGGCCGTTTATTCGGAATAAAAAAACTGGTCGACTATTACCAAACCCTGTCTTGTATACCTTACCCTCTGCTTATCAGTCAAACTGTGAAAACTCACGTCAATTAAGTAGGTTTCCGCGACACATAGAGAGTTCACTTTTTTTTATTCTTACTATCGCTAGAGTGTTCGTTTCTTGGTGGATGGAATATACGTACATAACTATATGTTCGCTGTTTTTGTGTGAGTTTGCTTTTCTTTCAATCATCATTGTACATTTTAATCTCTATTTTAATCGGATAAAAATACGGATAAAAATTTAAACGGAAGTAATACTCATCAATCGTATCAAAACACGTTCGTCTATTTATTAATCTAGAGACAAAACCCACTGGTCTTGTTCGCAAACGCATTAAGACACTTATTTGCATTCTTTAAATTTATTTATCTACAAAATTTACTATAAAGAAACGAAAATCATGAAACATCATAAATTAATTAACTTTAAATTAATTGTAATAATACTATTACACTTCACTCCCCTACAATTAGTCAGAGCAGCAGGGTAAGCAAAATGCAAGAAAGCACATAATGTTTTAAGTTTATATATTTACCTTTTTTGCATTTAAAATATCTTGATGCTAAGCAAACATGATGAATAAAGAGAATGACGCAAAGAAACCAATTGAGAATTGTGTTTCAGAATTGAAGAATGTGCATATTAGATAAGGACCACAATGAGATGAAAACGTATGCCGTATCCTTTTATATGAACAAATATTACTTGAAAAAGGTTAAAACGTCCAGACCGTAAATAAAAAAATTAAAAAAAAAAACAAATATTATTTCGTTTGGTTGTCACGGTCTTATACTTAAGTTAAAACCAAAACATGACTAGTACTTTGTTTTAAATAATTCAAAATAACAATAAAATTTCCGTACCATACTAGAATACTTTTACCCGTCAAACTATTACAAATAACCAAAAATACACACCAAATGCTGTTTAATTATGAATTATTCGATTCGCAACGCAAATTACGCTCTCCAATTCGTATTGCATTGCTTTCTTAGGTTTGTTCTTCCTTTGGCGAAACGAAAACACGAGTTATACTTACTTTACACCGTAACGTACAAGTTATTGCTACGGAAAGATGTTATGTATGGAATTGGAGTTTTGGTTAATGGAATGGAATCCGAATATGGCCCGCAAATGTTCTATCCGACTCAAGAATAAATATTGTAACAATAATGCTTCAGTTTATGCCTACTTAACCATCCAATGGTGCGCCCAAATAAACCATCGAAATTTCTGTATTGCCGTACACTGCGGCAACGGTTGGATAGAATAATTTATCAGGTAAATCTGTAAGATAAATGTAAAGGGAGAGGATTAAGTGTGTCATAGTTGTAATGTTTGCACCATTTACCTGTAAATGCTACCCCCAGGAATTCATAGTTTTTCTCAAATGATAAGGTATTATCGTCACAGTCTAGTATTACTCGTATTCTTTCTCCTACCTAGAGAAAAAAAAACAACGTGTTAAAAATGAATAAATTACAAGGATATTTAGCCAACTATACATACATACATCTAATCATGTAATGAAAAACAGTCAAAATTTACAAATTGAACTACCTTTGTAAGCGAATTTTGAGTTTCCACAATATAGATTTCCAGTTTTTAAAATTAATACTTATAAAATTTTCCTAGGCTATCATTCAGAATAAAAAAAATGAAACAGGTATTTTTATATTCTAGTTTGGTAAATAAAAATCGTATAACGATATAAATGACTGCGTAATTGTTAATCACACATACAAGGCGCAACTTTTAAGAAGAATCAGACAGAGGCAAATCGATTTCCACCGTAATGCACTGGCTAAACTAATGTTGAGACAAGCGTTAGGCGTTCCACCAATTAAATTAAGTATTCCATTATATGACTCGAAACATGGTACATGCGAATATACCAACCTTGTAACATTATTTTCAATTTTATCAACAGTTACCTATACCTATTTTAAATATTCAAAGGATACTACAGTTGCTATGGATAGCATGATAGATGTGAAAATGGCAGTGTCTTTTCTATCATAAAAATACTGGATGCAGGGAGAGGTTTAAACTGCACCACGTGAACCACGTTTTTTCATACTTTGTACTTAGTTTTATACTTTACGTTTTAAAAATATTCACGACACGGTACGGAGGTGGGGTACGGAGCAAAATGGGTACGTAGAAATGATAAGTATGAAGAGGTATTTTTAATCTCTAAAATTCATAAAAACTATGATTTTATTGAAGGACACTGCATATGGACAAAGAAGCAACCTAAAAATTAGTTCAACTAAAAAGCATTCAACTATTAAATTCTGACTGTAGCTATAAAGAATACATTCTGAATCGTTACGGATAGACACAGTGAAACACAGCAAAAAGAAGCACAGGAAACGACAGCAAATCTTTAAAGACAAGCATAAAGCAATAAAAGTGTATAAATTTCATGTTATATGTTCACTAACAGCATCTACATCGTTTCGCGTAAAATTTGAAACACACATAAAGAAAAACAATTGGCACTATAAAAGCAAAACGCTGCAAAGCGCAGTATAAACAGAAAGATGTTTCGTTTCGCTGTGTTATGCACTGTGTCTATCCGAGCTGTGTGAAACTTATGATGTAGAATGCTTTTTTTTGTATACGTACCTTGTACTTTGGGGCATTATTCAAAAGAGGGTATATACCATGAGCGTCTCCATTATGAAGCAATAAATTATCTACGAGATTCCAGCCCCAACTTTGATCATCAGCACCTACCAACAGGACATTTGGTCATACCAACAACACATTTGTGACAACAATTAAACTAAATTTTCTTACCAAGCAAAGCGTAATATCCATGACATTGAATTGCGGCATCTTTTGTTGCAATTCCAACGACCGCTACCGTTCCGAGAGGCCCTTCCCACCTTACTTCCCAAGCATGTCTTCCATGCTTAAATCCAATTTTCCCTCTAGATCCATCGGTACTCTGTGCCACAGGGTTTCTTAGCAAAAAAAAAAGTTGAAAGTTTGAACGAATATTATTAATCTTATGGCAAATAAGTATTAGTACGCGTTCATACATTGCTATGCCTACATACCTGTGAAGAGTGAACCCATTTGGTTTGATATATACATGACGACTACAGTCGAAAGGATTCCACGCGTGGAAAAATGCTCGCAGTTTGCCCTTGTAAGACGGAACTACGGTCAAGAGATCATTCTTAAACGCCTCTACCGGAACTTTTTGCAGACACTGAGCGCGCCAAACCTCGTTATTTTCATCACATAAGAATCGGTTCCAGTTTTTGCATACCAGCGCACAATTTCGTAGATCCTGCAGCTTGAGGTAGGAAAATATAAGCTCCAAAACATTATCCGGAATGTTAGGGGCATATTCAATCAGATCATCATCCATCTTATGCACACCACCAACACCGAAATTGTACAGATTGCCACAGAGTTCCCGGCTAAAGGCGTCAATGGAAGCTACCGCTTGAGCAAGTTTTTATCATGTTATCTTTTTCAACTTTGTTTTGGTCTGGAAAATCTTGGTTAACTGTCACAAATTCACAATGGGATTGTTGTGCTATGTAAGGTCATTTCTTTCCCGAGATTCCCAAAAAAAGGTATGATGATGATGGCCAATAAAGACCTTCGGCCTTAGCACGGACTTCGTTCGTCGAGATCCGTTCGATGGTCAGTTTAAAATAACCTCCCCTTCATTTGTTAATGAGTGTTACATGCAGACATACATGCAGCTATGCATTAGGTCCGGGTATATGAAAATGTTGCGGCAACATTTGTTGCGGGAACACACACAGATATTTATCTTTTCAACGCAAGAAATATCGAGCTATGAAATAAAAAAAATCAAATAACTATTATTTTACGATAGTTTGGTAACAGTTTCTGCACTAAAATAATAATTTGTTGAGAAAATGTTCCTGCAACTCAAATCAATTTGTTTCTCATGCAACACAAAATGTACAGGAAACAAAAAGTGACAGTCCGTCCATAGAATTTGGTAAAAAATGTTGTCGCAACACTTTCATAGACCTGGGCCTTAACCATTAAAGAAGCCATGCGTTATTACGCGAATTGGAATTTCATTATCGCTCTATTACCTAAACATCGTTGATTTCATAAATTTTTAGCATATTATAGTTTTTTTCTAGGGCCGGCTCGGTGGTCTAGTGATAACAACGTATGGCTGTCAAAAGGCCCGTCGCCGGTTCAAATCTCATTCGGACAACTGCCGCC
>KB671502.1:85379-95432 GCA_000349105.1 Anopheles epiroticus | reverse complement strand
CATGTTGTTGTCCGAAGTTGCGATCGTACCAAGGTAGCAGAACTCCTCTACTACCTCAAGATCGTCGCCGTCAACTAGTACTCTGCTTCCGAGTCGTACTCTATCTCGGTCAGAGCTTCCGGCAAGCAGGGACTTTGTCTTCGTCGCACTGATCCTCAATCCAACTCTATCGGCCTCGCGTTTCAGTCGGGTGTATGCCTCGCAAGATTCTTCGATTATGAATAGTGTTGAGAATATCGATGAAAAAAAAGCGGAACGGAACTGGTTTTTTTTTTTACTATAGGAACGGAAATTGAACCAGGGGTGCAAATCCTATTTTATATATTGAAAGTTACTACGGCAATACAACCTGGCCGTTACTACCGAATAAAAAAAGTTGAAAGTTACCGTCCAGGGGATGAGCATGGGTTTGAAGGAATTTATTTATGTATTTTAAAATATAAACTGTTATTCTTAGTGTATTTCTGTAAATAATTATGTATAATGTTTGAACTCCTATCGTGAACTCTGTTTATACTAAAAAATATTGCTGTGCAATACGTACGCCTTGCTGTATACAGTTTGCCGCAAACTTCACTATTACAATAATTGTGAACTAGTATTTGAGAGCCCAAGCAGCTAACTCTAATAACGAGCCGTGATATATTCTTTCAAAGAGAAGGAACAGACAACAATTGGCTACTGTTTGCAAAGCACCCAAGAATGGAGACGTATCGAGTCGAAGCAAACCATGTGTTGAAATTCCTGATGAGTCCAAAACTAAGGCCACTTGTATTTTTTATCTACCCTCTAGCTCTAGTTTACTCTTTGCTTATTTTTATTTATGTTTTGCTTGTTCGTCTTCAATATGCAACCGATCATGTTGTTGTTGTTGGTAGGGTTTAAAGAAGCTTTTTGGAAAGTTCTTTCGCCTCTAACTGGTCATGGGGTTCCAAACAATGCAGTTGAAAGACAACTCAGAGAAGGGTACTTGCGCTAACGTTCCTCTAGGACGGCTCACCTGTGACAGCGTGCAACTGGAGGCGCGGTACATGGCGATAGCCAGACATTGGGGCAGTGCACGTCGCGACTCCGGGCCCTGGTGTTCAACGGGCGGATTACTTGGCGATACCAGAAACTTGTGTATAACAATTGGCGTATTTGGCGACACCGGCCACTGGTGACCGATGGAGCGGAGTATTTGGCGCGACTTGAAGCTTAATATCACTGGAATAGACCACCGGTGGAGTTGTTCATAACGGGTCCTTAATAGGACAATATAATACTTTCCCTTTCTTCCAGCCTTGCGTAGCGAAAAAGAGGTCTCATTTAAGGAACCCGCAAACAACACATAGGATAGGATCGAAAATTGTAGGAATGGAACGAAAATATCGCATCGGCACAAAAAAAAAACGTAACAAAAATCGAACCGGTACGAAAAAGAACTGTACTAAAACGGAACAGATCAAAATGATCGAATGGAACGAAGAAGAACGAAAGCATCGGAACGGAACTATTTCGGAAAAAGAATCGGAACGAAACTTCATAAAAAAAGATTTTAGCTCAAAAAGATCTCAGGAAATGATAAGTTGAATGTTCAAAAATATTTGGAAAAAATATGGAATTTACAAATCCGCGCCGTGTTTTTTTATAGCGGCTTCCGCGACAAAATTCCACATTACATTTTTTTTATTATTATTATTTATATTATTATTATTATTATATCACTATGGGTTTGCAAACTAACCATTCCCCTATCGGTTTGCCACATTCTCGTAATCATGGCGTGGAATTGAACTATTCCGTTTTCTGACTCGAAACCCTGTAAAGACCACGGTACAGGGATCGAGAAGCCAAAACGTTTTAACCGAGAAGTTCACGTTAAAATGCGTTCGACTCAGTGAACTGAAAATTCAGGAGAGAACTGGTTGACAGGAGACCAAAAACTCAGAATGCAAACAAGTAGAGAAACAAGGGGTAAAATGGGCACGTTAAGAGGTTTAGAATGTAGTGTTTTATTATTCATAGCCAAACTTTATTCAGAGTTTTGATGTTGTCTCTAGCAATATTAACAAAGATAAAATGTTTTTTTTTATTCGGTAGTAACGGCCTGTTTGCTAAAGATAAAATGTTCAAAAGCTATAAAATTAAAACTGCTGTTTTACATCCACATTTTTGTGATGCGAGGTAAAATGGGCATATCCATGGGACAAATAGTTCATTTTCAAACCAAGCTGTCCGTATTGCCCATATTGTCCAAATAACAGCGTTACTGGGATCGGTTGATTTGTGTACAAGTGGTAGACTGTTGTGTCGTTCATGTGAACGATTGTGTAAATCATTCGGACAGTTGTGTTATACCGTGAAAAATCCTGTATCTAAACATAAAAACACGCTAAAAAGCTCCCGATCCTCGATGCTTTGTATGAGATTTGACAGTTGGTGCTAATCATATTATAAGAAATTAATCGTTTCTTTCAGTAACTTTCACCATTTTTGTTTGTAATACGATACGTACAAGATTGTGTGTTGTGCCGAATACTGGGCTCGTACGATAACATTATAAAATTGCCAGAATTCAATGCAACTAATACCAATAACTATTAGCAAATGTTCATTATGCCACATCAAACGTTAAATCAAGTTTCTCAGTATAACAATGCGCAGCAACCATTGGCCTGGAAAAAACATGTTATAATTTTCAATTTCGAACTCTTTTGGCAAATGTTAACACTTGCTTTCTTATCGAGCGCTACAACTGGTTTGCGGTCTTTGCATGCAACAATAAACTCCGAAACCCGCTCACGGTCTCGCGTCGTCGTCTGCCAATATCTTATCTCGGCCTTGATAGCGGACACCTCAACGCTATCCTTAGTTTGGACCTACCACGCTTTCTCTGTCCATATGGACGGCCTAAGAGGATTTTACGGGCCGGATCGTCCGGGTCCATGCGTATTACATAACCAACCCACCGGAACCGGATGAGGCTGCGCATTAGTTCGGTCGTTGTAGTACAACTCGTACAGTTCGTCGTTGTATCGGCTCCTCCATCGTCCTTCCTGACGTATGGGGCCATCAATCCTCCCCAGCTTCTTCTTCTTGAACGCCGCTAAGAGGGTTTTATCAGATTTGAACAAAGGCCATGTCTCAGAGGCATACGGGAAAACTGGAACTATACATGTGCGATATAGTCCCAACTTCGTCCGTCACGACAGATTTTTTTGAAATGAAATCCTTCCTCAGGTTGAAGGACCGGTGTGCCGCCAGCACCCTTGTATGCAACTCAACTTTTACACAGTTGTAAGTGCTGATTTTTGGCCCGAGATTGATGAAATTTGGGACGTCCTCAAAATATCGTTTACCTATCTGCACGTCACCTCACCCCACGTACATCAGAATTTAGTACTAGAGACGTTGGTAGTGCCACCATCAATTTGGTCTATAATTTAATTAAATCGCAGTTTTGAGTTTTTAAAATATGACCGAATACTGAAATATTTTGAAACGATTTTTTCATCAAGCTCAGACTAAGGAAACATAGAAAATAATTCTGGGAAATCTTTATACACGCTGAAACGCGGTAAATGAGAACTGAACAACAACATCTACCCGATTAAATAAGTTTTTGTCTCAATTATTATTATTTTAAGATAATTTAACTTGTAACAGTTTTTGTAACAGAAATTGTGACAGTTTTTGCGCGATTTTCATTACTATAAAAATATTAAAAAAGTATTCTGCAAAAATATTTTCCTCGTTATTAATATACAATTATTTTTATTCTTTATCATAAGGCCAAACGCAAATTTTTCATGTAGTAAACACGACAACAGGAGCTCGTACATCGTTGCCAGCAGGAGTGACCGCCATGAAAACAATCGTTGCCAAGGATCTTAAAATTAGCAATTTGGCAAACCAAGGAAAAGCTGCAATGAGCGTGACCGCTGACAATTTAGACATTGTCGGTACAGCGATGAAATCAAGCGCTCCAGGTGTTGTTGCTGGACAGGTTAGCCTTTTCTTTTATTAATTTTCTGTTTGTTTACTGCACATACATTTTGGTTTAATTTGTGTTGCACATGTTTCTAAACGAACACATTTCTTCATAAAATACCGACCGCTAGATATATGCTCTTCAGTGTGTACTTTATCAAATATGTTTGTTATATGTTAACCCTGTGAGAAATGTTTCAATATTTTCAGAGTTTCACAATGCCTGTGGTGCGAAAACTTTCCCCTGGACAAAAATTAATCCCTGTTGGCAAGCACAGTAAGTTTACTTTTAGCACTTAAATGTTTAATGTTTGATTTATTGTAGGAGCTCATTGCCCTGTCAATATCGTAGATTACAACAACATAGCTTAAAACTACAAAATATACATAACGCTCTCAACAACCAGTCACAGAACCGTGCCAAGTCCTATGTTGAGCATGGCTACCGAGTATGGAAACATACAGTGAGCCCAAAAAATATTCGTCCACCCGTATATTTCACACGGAAATGTCAATTGCGGACGTTTTAGATACATTACAGCAAAACTAATTATGAGATTTGATAACAGAACAACATTTCAGCATTTTCTGATAAAAACAAGCAGCAAAAATAATAAGATTACAATGATAAAAACGAAAAACCAGAAAAATCCATGTTATGCACGCTTCAAAAGTATTCGTCCACTTGACATTTTTTGTCACAAAGAGTGCTTTGATTGAATTCAATTCCTGACCAATAATGCCACAACCTAGTTCTTTTAATCTTCTATCAATCAAGCATGCTGTGACCAAAACTAACCTCAAATTTTCAATTATATTGTCCATTTAGTCGAAAGGGTACTAATGAAACTTACGAATAGGAAAAACTGATCAAATGATTGCATAATCTGCCCAAGTAAGCATATGTAATGATTGAACTTGTAAATATACCCCGTTCTACAGTATAGACGGCGGTAAATAGGATTAAAATCCTTGAAACATATTAAAATACGCCGCAAAACGGTGGTCCAAAACAAAGTAAGTTTGAAAGATGACTGGTTAATCGGGTGAAATCTATAAACAAGTACGTTTTCAGGTGCAATAATGTTGACCCGTGAGTTGGACAGATAACTGCCTAATGGTTACGAGAAAAAAAAATACCAAAAACATTTAAAAACAAGGACATAGTGCACAGTAACCCGTAAGAAATATCTGTGATACTCTGTAAATTGTGCTAAGTACAGTAAAATGGTCAAGGTGGACCTACAGAAGTCCAAAAACGTTTGGAACAGTGCGTTATGTCAGGGAGAAAGTAAATTCAACATTTTGGAATCGGACAGCAAGCCAAAAGTATCGAAAAAACTGAATACCGTAATACATCCCAAACATTTGATTTTGACTATTAAACATGGCGATGGTTCCATCATAGTTTGAGGTAGTATGAGGCTAGTAGGCGTTAGAAGATTGCACATTATGGAGAGTATAATGTTTCATAAATCATATACTAACATTACAAAAGACAATTTTATAGCCAAAGTAGACAAATTAGCACTAGGAAGGTCATTTTTCTTTCAATATCATACAAATCTCAAAAATACTGTCTTGAATATTGTATATAAGGATGTTTTAAAATACCGTCAAACAGTTAAATTCACTGTCATAGAGCCCAAACATGAGTCCCATCAAACTACTGAGGACATTTTTGGACGAATGGATTTGCAAACGACCAATTTCAATCGACAAGTACCTGATTTGAGCTTTGGTAGAAGTATGGGTCAATGGAACCATGATGGTACCGCCTAAATCGGGTCAGTTCAATGGCACGAAGATCAGAAATTGTTGTTGGGGCCATGGATTACCCTACAAAACATTAATTTAAACAATTTTCTTCTTAATTGATAAAATATTGAGGGCAAACAAAGTGGACGAATACTTTTTGCGCGTGCATAACATGGATTTTTCTAGTTTTATCGTTTTTATTATTGTTATACTAGTATGGTTAATGGTTGTTCTGTTATCAAACCTCATCATTAGTTTTGCTGTAATGTATCTAAAACATCTGTTATTGACATTTTTGTGTGAAACATACGGGTGGAATACTTTGTGCTCGTGACCGGCTGCAGGTAATGGTGAAGCAGTTATTGACGCATAGTTCCAAAGCAGTAAGCTTGCACCAGAAATCAAACGCACACAGCGAGGCTTGGAAATGAAATGAAATAATGAAGGACAGGTTACATTCAACGATTATTCGTATTGATGATTCGTAAAGTATACCTTATACTTGATAAACAAATACAATTACTAATCATTTTAAATTAACTATATTATTAAACAAACATTAAGCATTTAATTGACAAAAAAATAAATACATAAAGATATGATTAAAACTTTTTTTTTGCTTCTTCAACAGAATTGCTTCTCCCAACGCCAGGCTCTAATAAAAATGTGAATGGCAAAGTGGTTCTTGCGCCAAAAGTGGTAATTTACTAATATTATTTAAACAACATTCATTTCGTTTCGAATACTTAATATTTGTACGCTATTGATAATCAATTTATTTCATTATCATTTCAGTACAAGGTTATCTCGACGACTTCTTCACCACATTCCGTCAGCAGAAATTTAACCTTTTCGCCTCCTGCAAACAGCTCTCTACAGAACAATGTAGTGACCGTTCCGTCAAATAATATTGCTTTTACAAAAACATTGGGCATAACTTCGTCTAATGCAATTGCCTCTACATCGGTAATTACTAAACCACCATCATTGACCGTAGCCAGCAACGCATTTAGTTCCACTGCCCGATGTAATGGCGACAGTAAAAGTCCTTCCGTTACAAACAAACCATTAAACACAATCAGTGAGGCAGTTTCACTGGAAAATGGATCCATCAACAATGGCACCATTGGCAAAAGCAGTAGTGAAAATGGGAATGATTGTCCATCTTTCCTTCAGATGTCGTCTGCATCCACAATATCATCCGCGGTAAACACATTTCAACAATCGAATCAGTCTAATAAAATGCACTCGCAACAGCAACAGCACTCGTACAGCAAAAAAACATCTCCAAGCCAAATGCACATCCCAGCTTCTAGACGCCAGAAAGCGGACAAAGCTGGCCGTGGTCTACGGCATTTTTCCATGAAGGTGTGCGAAAAGGTGAAAGCAAAAGGCACAACAACTTACAATGAAGTTGCAAATGAGTTGGTCGCAGAGGAAACCCAAAACCACCATCCTGGTGTGGATCCTGGTACATACGATCAAAAAAATATCAGGCGACGTGTTTACGACGCACTCAACGTTTTAATGGCCATGAAAATAATTTCTAAGGAAAAGAAAGAAATCCGCTGGCACGGATTGCCTACAAGCAACACACTGCAGGAATGCGAAGAATTAGAAAAGGAAAATGAAAAGGCTCGCCGTCGGATCGAGATAAAACAACAGCAACTTCTAGATCTGATCCAGCAGCACGTCGCTTTAAAATCTCTTATTACACGGAACAAGGCAAATGAAGAACGTGGGCTGGTACCTAACCCCAATTCTGCTGTGCAGCTGCCATTCATTATTGTAAATACGGACAGAAAGTCCAACATCAATTGCAATATTTCCAACGATAAGTAAGTTGCATAAAGCTGTCATTTGTATCAAAGTGTACGTTTCGGCTACATGTGAATCACTATTGTCTCGGTTTTTATCTCTTTCAAAACAGATCTGAATATTCCTTCAAATTCGAGGATTCTTTTGAAATTCACGATGATGTGCAAATCCTGAAGCGTATTGGATTATCATTAGGTAACTAATATCAACGTTGTTCCAGCCGCGCTACGCTTATTACTATTACTCATACGAGGAACAAAAAAAATCTATTCTTCCAGGGTTAGAAAAAGGACACTACTCAGAGGCAGATCTGACGAAGATAAAATCAATGGTTCCAAAAGCAGTAGAAAAATATATTGACAGTAAGTTTTTCCTTAGCTTATTAAGGAAAAATCGGTGCAAATGCTAATTTTCTATTACTATTTTTTTTTAGCTTATGGTCTTGGTTTCGAACAAGATGATGTCGACGATTGGGAAATGAGCTCTTTGTACAATGGTCCGGATAATGACGACAGTTTATCTACCCAGGATATGCTCGCCTTCAATGACACCACTAACGACATGCTGGACGATGATATGAAATTCGAAGATGACGAAGATGACTAACTTTAGTCCGTTTGGTGTGAGGGACAAACAGATAATGTCAACAACATTATGAAAAGTTGCCATTTGGGTCATTTTTGCGTTCAGTTTGACATTTTTTATTCCCCTGTGTTTTGTTGTTAGATACACATTTAACGGCCGCAAGGCACAATAAAATGGTCTTTCGTTTTAGATGTGTTTCGAAAAGTTCGCTAATAAACAGTTCTATTTGAATTAGTGCAAGCACTTACATATACAATAATGTGTTGAAAGTAACAGTCGCCGATACAAATACATGGTTACAGTTGTGTGTTTCCATCTTCTAAAATACGATTTTTAAGGTGTCGATTAAAATATGATTCTTGATAATAATAATTAAATAAAATGTGTGTTATTTTGTCAAGTTTTTTACACTTCCATCAAAGTAAATAACTAACGTTCGTCATCAGTAGATAAGCGTGCATAATTTAGATAGTTATTTTTTAAATGCACCGTAAAGTACAGAATCAAACCTCTTAGTTCATAGTTTTTAAAGCTTATTAAAAATATTCTATACTACTACGAGCGGAGTTTTTTTTCGATCATGCTTCTTCAAGAAACCATTTATTTTTTCAGTGCAAATTTTATTGCTTTTAACATTTTCTATATGCTCCCAAACAAACCGAAGCATATTTTTGCGAAAATAGAGACAATTGTTATTTTTATAAAACATAATATTCCCTTTTGTTTGGAAGAAAATTCCAGAGCAATCGAATTTTAAACGATGAAAAATGTACTGTTGCTGAACGGACATGTAAAACTTCTACAACGTCTACGTCATGTTGGCTTTTATTTTAACATTGTAATGGTTATACGTGTAAACACGTGTAGTGTGAAATGTACAATTTCACACACAAAGATAGATTTCTCTGTATGAAAAGTAGCACAGCTTCTCAACTTGTAATTAAGACTTGTACCACTTGTAATTATTGCATGGGCTTCATAATAAAAGTGTTTCATTGATAAAGGTAAGCTTAACTGAAAATTCATTTTATTGTTTGTTGCTTTTTTATTTAATAGCCTTATGGATTTGCAACTATTTTAAAATTTTTAAAAATAATATCTTATCCAATTTTGGTATGGACTTCCAAATTTGGTTTGGTTTAGGAGAAATTATAGCATTGCACCAATGTGGGGTGCTGGGCGGTCGTCAAACGTTTTTTTTTTTGTTTTCTAGTGGTATGAAAACTTGACGTTGTATCGAATCCCATTTGGAATGCTGTCGCCCACCGTACGCAGGATTGACTATCCTGCTACGGGTACACTAAAGTCACAAAAAACCAAATGCAAACAATAATTTTAGTTCTCTGGTAAGCCTTGGCCTTACAAAGGCATGTGTGCGGCAAAAATCAGTGCTTATGCAGTCGTTTTAGTTTAAAATTCATACGATTTATGTCCAATCCAGGGTTTTGATTCCATACGATTTGGGCTCAGAATGTCCGGAAAAAGGGGATCTCTGCGCAGCGGGCTCGACATCGCGATGACCTCCAGAATTTGCAGCAAAGAAGAGGACGATGAAGACGGCCGAACAACAGCGGCAACAACAGTTCCGGAGCCGGCTCCGAACAAAGGCAATGTACCTTGCCGCAGGCTTTTGTATGATATTTTAAATAAGTGGTCATGCGAATTTGCCGTATGCGGCGTCATCTATCATGTCAAACTGCTGAGGAAGTTGAGCTTTAAAAATCAATCCTTACAGGGTTTTTCACGATATAAAACAGCTGTCCGATTGATTTAAACAATCGTACGCTTGAACGACACAACAGTCTACCACTTGTACACAAATCAACCGGTCCCAACAACGCTGTTCCTTTGATTAACACAATTGTCGCTTTTATTTGAACTAACGTCAACATTTCCAGCGCGGTTATATTTTTCTCTGGT
>KB671502.1:47372-76105 GCA_000349105.1 Anopheles epiroticus | reverse complement strand
TGGAAGGATATTCGTCTGAAAACGTATGTTTGAATAAATCCGACTCTGCTACTACAAACAAAAAAGCTCGGTGGTCTTGTGGTAACGGGCCTGTCATAAGGCCCGACGTCGTATCAAATCCTATTCGGACTGCTGCCGCCCCCATGAGCAGGATTGACTTTCTCGTTATGGGTACACTAAGTCACAATCCCTGATACGTAGAATAACCAAATTATCCTGCGTTGGGTATACCAAGTCATATAAAAAGCCATAACACACGAGTGTTCTGATACGTCTGGACCTTTCGCTAAAGTCTCTATAAAAATAAAAAAAAACCTTGATCCTTCAGAGTTGTTGTGACGCCCAAGACTTACGCGGAAATGAAAGTAACATGATTTTTTGTGAAACGCATAATCCGCGTAACTCGGGAATGAACTGTATTTAAATAGAAAAATACTCTTAAATTACCGGTATTTTTAATCCGGTCCTTATTTTGTTGCTTGGGGAAAAGGATAAACAAACCGCATTTTTAGAAGTCAACATCATTTCATTCGCCATACAAAAAGCAATACTAATTTTCATTCATTTGGAATAAACAGTACTGATATTCATTTGCAGAAGCTTGCAAATCACGAACTCAGAAGGAAGTCACTGTAAAATTGTGCCATGAAGCCAATTGTAGTTGCTGATGAAATGTTTCCGGAGGGCCCTGGGCCATTCATGGATTTGGAAGAGGTATGTATGTATGGAGCCTCACAGAGCGTTAAGAAAGATAGATTTATGCTAAGCCATACATTTGTCAATCTCCAGGCAGGAGGATCATCGGGTTTATTGATGGACCTAGCCGCAAACGAAAAGGATGTGCATGCAGACTTTTACAACGGTACGACATTTTGATTCCTAATGTATTTTTGCTGTTTTTATTTATTTTTCCTCACTATTTTCGCAGATTTCGATGATTTGTTCGATGAAGACGAAGAAGCCGATATTTAGATATGTGGGGTGTACGAAGGAGAGTAATATTGAGGATGTATAAAACTTTTCTAAAGCTTGAAGTAAATGAAATAAACGAAAGTAGATCATATGTTAAGAGGGTGCTCGATTCGATGGCACTTTTTTAGTTTTTTATAAGTATGAGAAGTTATGGTTCCAAAAACTCGTTGGAAAGGTGAAGCACATTAGTGAAGAGAGAAGGGAAAGGCAGATTAAAAAGTCCTAGAGCTTTTCGCTAAACACAGTCCTCTAAGGGCAAAACATGCATGGCTTTCTCACTAAGAAACAATAGAAGGAGTAACAAAGACTGGAACTGGATCTTAATTATTAAAAAAATGCGTGAATGACGTTTTCTGTGTTATTTTATTATAAATTCTTGCTGCTGGCGTCTTTCAGCTCATGCTGATCGAAAAACATCAGTATTTGAAATGGAATCGCACGGAAGATATATTCAATGGTTTGCCAGTAAATCCAATTCTATCCCTTCTCTACGATTGTCCAAATGAGACTGAAATCAAAGAATATGGTAATCATTAATTTTAATATCAGTAATACATTCCAAATTTGCTAGCGAAAAACTTACTTTAATGATGGCTATGTATTGTGGTCGGTTTACCATAGAATAGCCCGTAAAAAATAAGGGCTTCATTGCTTCATGTAAGCATTTTGACCCAGAGCAGAATAAATCTATCGCTAGCTCTAGAGCTGTCCCAAAATCACATTCGTCGACCGCTAGGTCTGCGGCTGTAATAATGGGTTGTAGTTCTTTCATAGCTGCTTGGTATTTAGTATGATCTTTCGATCGATCCAAATTTTCAAATTTTGAAAGAACTTTGTAAATTTTTGCGTCACTTTCTAGCAGTGGTCTATAACCTACATCCGTCTTCCTATCGTAAGGTACCACAAGACCAGCTTTGTGGAACGTTTTACACACAATCTGTTTTTGGCGAACCTTTCGCTTGTCGTTACTTTTCAAGGTTATGTCTTTCAAGTGGGTCCAATCCGTAATACGCTTTTTCATTTCTGATATTTTTTGTTTGTTGAAAGGCGTAACAGTTACAAAATGTTCCAAATAGTGCCTAAAAGTGCAAGAAAAAAACATTTCTCATTCTGCCCCTACTGAAGTGAAATAAATGCTGCTTTACAATTACTTACATGATTGCATCGAACACATTTTCTCCTTCAATTTTGAACTCACAATTTTTTCTAACATCGTTCCAAGCTACCAGCCCCTCCGTGTTATCGGGACTGTCCCTCCAATATCCGTAATGTAAACCAGTGCCTTTCTGCACCATCACCGTCTGGAATTCCGGAGGATCGAAATAAAATCGCCAATGACGCAAATAGTCTCCCGGTTCATGAATTTGCACATCCTTAAACTTTCCGGCCAATACATCGTACGGACCAACCAATTTCAGCCCGAACTGCAGGAACGTTTCTTCCGCCTTAATATTTGTTTTCATTTCCTGTTCTTTACAGAACTCCCATAAGCTGTCGAAACACGGTGCCATTTCGACGAGAAATTTGTGCTTGATGAATTTTTTCGGATCATCACATAATTCCTTGTATTCTGCTTGCTTGGAAAACTCAATCTGGGGATCGTAAATATCGCTCATCATTCCAAGGCTCATCGGAACCTTCGGCACTGTATATCTCTGGCGGGACAAGCCATAGTATTCGGAATTAACCTCTTTTCCATCATCATTAGTAGCATCTTTCTCTGGCGTCGGGGGACGCTTACACCGTTTGATATCCTCAAGCTGCTTTTCGAGCTCTTCCCCGGTGCGTTTATCAGCTAGCATGCTGGGAGGCTTGTCCGTAGCAGTTTTGTCGGCGCTGTTGTCTGTTTTAGATTTGGAAGGATGTGCGTATTTCTCTCTGTGAGCGGGATTCTTCTGATAACATTCAGCGCCATATTTACAATCCGGTTTATCCATGAATATCTCAGTGGTACCTTTATGAAAAGAATAGAATAAGAATATACAGCGTAACGAACATACACACTTTAAGAAGCGATATGAAGAATAATTCTGATCAACCCTGGAGAAGACAGTTATGCGTTACAGAATGCATTACTTGACATATTGGACTTTCGCTTGAACCCAAGCAGCATTTTTATTATGGGTGCCTCAAGTTCAGCAATATTTGCAGTACAGTAATTTCCCAAGTTACGCGGTTCACGCGTTCCACAGAAAATTCGAATTTCCGCGTTAGTCGAATCAGAAAAATTACATAAAAAACACTGCCAAAATCGAATAATTTGTGTTTTTTAATAATATTTTCAGCTCGTTCATTATTTATTGTAATGAATTTGAACAGGATTTCGTTATAATTACTGGCTTTTCGTTATTTTAAAACTTAGAAAATAATTTTAATTTTTGGCACTTTTAAAAAATATGTGTCAATCAGAACAATTCGCCCATGAAGCTGTCAAATTTCAAAAACCGCGTATATCAAAATCCGCGTAACTTGAGAACAATGAACTCGCGAAATCCCTGTAGTACAAATGCTACAACGCTGCATAACCGAAACTGGGGTCTATAATGACCTAAGCTAGAAAATCTAAAATATAGCTTAATATAATATAATAATATACAGGTGGACTCAATGGGCGTTCCGAGCAGGCACTTTTTAAATACCCGTTTGACGTTTGTGTATTTTTGTATTGATTGCAGAACTGCAGTGGGAAATTTAGGAGACAATAGCAACATAGCTACTACTGCTGTTTTCTTTGTGTGTTTTTGCAGTTTAGTATTAGCCTGACGGCAAAAGCTCTTTAAAAATAAAAAAGGTTCTTTTGCCAATAGAAAACATCAAAATATGTCCTGAGGTCTTGAGATCTATCGAAAAACCCTGTAAAGACGTCGAAGCCAACCGAGCACTGCTTCGGTTATACACCTTGGTATGGCTGATGCTCGCTCCTAGCACAGATTACCTACCATTCACCGTAGCCTAAGGTTGTTGTTTCATAGCTGTCAAATTGTTGTGTGTTTCTTCTATTCATATTAATTTGTCAAATTTCTCCTGTTCTGATGAACAAACTCAGATGAAGATAACCATCGATTTTCCACGCTACAAAAATCTGTACTTAAGAGTCTGTGACGTTAAGTGACTTTCGGAACTTCCAACAAAACATCTCAATTTGTGTTTTTAATCCAGCACTAGAAATGAATAGAAATAGAGGAAATTTTAGCTTTCAGATGCGTCGTAATCGTCCAATCCAGCACCAGCAAAATGCAAAGGATCAAAGCAGCAGCTTCTCCCTGAATGCAGTTCCGCCGCCTAGCTCATTATGCGGTAGATCGGCGAATGTACCTCGAACAAAATCAAACAATCATGGTCCTGGTATTTCAAAACATGGTTACCATACAATAGAATCCATGCATCAATACTCCGGTGCATCTCAGTATTCAGTTGGGAAACGTCGCGGCCGAACAGAAGATGAGTAAGTACATCTTTAGATTTGATTAATTTTGATACTAACTTGTTCGTTTTATTGCAGATATTTTGATGAAGAGGACGAACCCAGCACTCAGCAATTGGAATACATTCCAGCTCCTGGAAGCCCATCTGCGGCCGAATCGAGCGTAAGCATTAAGACGATTCTAACGAAATTGTCAGACAATGGGCCATGGTATTATTGTTACGTTTTAATTATTTATTTTTTTCAAAAAGGGAAACCCCAAAAATTCTTCCGATGAAGAAGACGAGGAAGATCCCTTAGATGCGTTTATGGCTGGTATCGAAGAACAGGTTAAAATGGAAAACAAGAAAATACCGCAACCTCACGTGGATCCGAAAAAAGGTACGCGAGGAGATATTGACGATGAAGATGACGAGGAAAGCTATTACCGGTAAGTGATAATCCGCTCATTAATGAAATAACCGAGATTTAATCCGGATGACTACGTTCGTTAATGTCGTTCTGTAGATATATGCAAGAAAATCCCCACGCTGGTTTGATTGATGAAGGATCTGATGCTGAGCTGGAGTACGATGAAGATGGTAATCCAGTGCCTCCACCACGACGCCGTGATATCGATCCGTTACCGCCAGTCGATCACACCGAGATAAATTACACAAAATTTGAAAAAAATTTCTACATCCCTCATGAGGACATTGTCAATCTACCCCAAGCGAAAGTACAGGAATTGCGCCAAACACTTGGGGTAAAAGTAAGCGGACCGATGCCACCGTACCCTGTGACTAGTTTTGCTCACTTCGGGTTCGATGAATCGCTGATGAAAGCAATTCGTAAATCGGAATATAGCACACCTACGCCAATACAGGCCCAAGCGATCCCGGCTGCTTTAAGTGGACGAGATATAATAGGTATTGCGAAAACTGGAAGTGGCAAAACAGCTGCGTTTTTGTGGCCGATGCTGGTGCATATAATGGATCAAAGTGAATTAGGGCCTGGCGATGGTCCTATTGGATTAATTTTGGCACCAACACGAGAATTGTCCCTGCAAATTTACAGTGAAGCCAAAAGGTTCGGCAAGGTCTATAATGTCAGTGTGTGCTGTTGTTACGGTGGTGGTTCTAAGTGGGAACAAAGCAAAGCGCTCGAACAAGGAGCGGAAATTGTAGTTGCTACACCTGGCCGTATGATTGATATGGTAAAAATGAAAGCAACCAATCTACAAAGAGTGACGTTCTTGGTGTTGGATGAAGCAGACAAAATGTTCAACATGGGATTTGAACCACAAGTGCGGTCGATCTGCAACCATATCCGTCCAGATCGGCAAACGTTGTTGTTCAGTGCTACGTTCAAAAAACGCGTAGAGAAACTCGCTCGTGATGTTCTGACGGACCCGGTTCGCATCATTCATGGCGACTTAGGGGAAGCCAATTCTGATGTTACGCAACGTATCATTCTTTTGCCAAACGTGCAACAGAAATGGAACTGGTTGCTAACAAATTTGGTGCAAATGCTTTCAGAGGGAAGTGTATTGATATTTGTCACCAAAAAGGCAGATGCCGAACAGACGGCAAACAATCTACGACTGAAGGAAAACGATGTCGTCCTACTGCATGGAGATATGGATCAGTCGGAGCGTAACTCTGTTATCACTCGATTTAAACGAAGAGATGTCGATATCATGGTGGCTACGGATGTCGCAGCACGTGGTTTGGATATTCCACACATTCGTACCGTGATCAATTACGATATTGCTCGTGATATCGACACTCATACACACCGCATTGGACGTACTGGACGTGCTGGAGAGAAAGGTACAGCGTACACTTTAATTACTGAAAAGGATAAAGAATTTTCGGGACATCTGGTGCGCAATCTGGAAGGAGCCAACCAAGAAGTACCAGAAGAATTAATGCAATTGGCCATGCAAAGCTCATGGTTCAGGAATAGTCGTTTTAAACAAGGAAACAAAGGAAAGAATTTAAATGTGGGCGGTGCAGGACTAGGCTTCCGTCAACGAACAGCACACCGCGGTCCAATGAGCCGCACCCCGGAAGCTGCATTGGGGCAGCAGAGAGAGGAAGGGGAATCTTCAGGTCCATCTCCGGGATCTTCCAGGGGTCCCGCAACTGATCGGTTATCAGCAATGCGAGAAACGTTCCGTGCACATTATAATGCTCAGTTTAAAGCATCGAGCGACCGGACATGGGAGAATACTGTACCTGAAGGGGGTGTATTTGTTAAACCTGCACTACCAGGTTCGGAATCCCAGGCTGAATCAAACGATCAATCAAATAATGATTCATTGCCGCGAAAGAAGAAAAGTCGATGGAATTAGGATGAACCAAAATAGATGGTTCATGAACTCTGACTTGAATCGAAATACAATTAATTTTCTGTCAACTTTGCAAAACATATTTTGGCCACTAATGTGTAATAATCGCGGTAACATTTTTGAATAAATAAAAATTACTGTCCTGATTTTCCTGTGAGCACTTTGTAAAAATAACGCAAATATAGTAGCATGAAATGAAGAGCACCCATCGGTTAAATCACGTTTAACTTTCATCAAATAGCTATAATTTTATGAATAAACAAAATAATGATGATTCATTCTTGTTTGGGGCTGCATGCAGTGATGACCGTTATGCTTGCTTTTCACTTCTTACAAGTCTTTTACTCTAAATCTGCAATCATTTAAATAGTATGTCAGATCGATGGACATGAACCGTTTTTTTTTATTCGGTAGTAACGGCCATGCCGTATTGCTGACATGAACCGGTTGAGCGAGCTGTAAATTAACTAGATTTTGATAGAACCACGGTTACCATGCTACGGTATAAAGAATGAAACATTCTTGCAGTTGAGCGTGAGGAAATCAAAGGGTGAAGCAGTAGCAGTTGACGGCGACGATCTTGGAACAGTTCCACAAATGTGTGGTTTAGTAAATAACTACGAACATTGGTACAACATGTAACAGACAAAGACTTTGTTTTAATTCTCATTTATTCAAACAGAACATCGCAAGATCGCAACAACTAATCGACTATGCTATTTCTTCTCCGTTACGCTTTCTAAACGCTGTAATGCTCTGCGTAAAAACATATCCCTGCCATTACCACGCTTAATTTCAGCTTGAGATACCTCACTTCGAATCAAATCTAATATCGAACCTATAAATTGATTATGACGATCTGCAAGTCGACCAATGAATGTAAAATAACTTTCTGCAGTAAGTGACATGTATTTTTGAGTAAACGAAGCAAAGATATTTCGCATTTCCTGTTTTACGATATTCGAGGGCCCTTCAGTGCTGATCAACAAGTCGCTCAACATTTCCATCGCTAAGGCGCGTGTAGGATACGTTTCGTTGCACATGAAAGCATGCTGCATTAGCGATAGACCCGTTGTTCGTATTAAAAGTATTATTTTACCGTAGTCATTTCGTTGTAAAAGCGACTGCAGAAGTCTTTGCAATATTTGCATTGCTTCAAGCGCATTCGGTTTTGGTAGACATCGCTGCAGATCAACATAAGCAACAACAAAGCGAGGCATTGCGTACAGCACTAGTTCTTCGTTCCGGGAGCAGAAAAACAGCATTAAAGGCCTTAATGCGTTTTCGGGATTGGGCAGTTTTGCGAATTGTGGTACCCATTTGGTCAACATGTTACACACGTGATCTCCAATCATTGGATCGCTGCTATAATCCATTTTTCCTAGAACCTCCATAACTTTGTGCCAAACTCGTGCTACATCTTCCACTAAATCTATCTGTACATTACGACCGGTGAGAATGGAAAAAGGTAAGAAGAAATGTTGAAAAGCTACATAGTATAGGCAAGTGGTATTTGATTTTATATAAAAGGCAGCAGCACATTCTTTTAAAGCTAATACTAGTACCGCCAGTATTCGCTGTCTGATTATACCATTTGGATTGGGAATCCATTTGTCAAAATGTTGAAACAACAAATGTAGCTTCATTTTCATTTCCATTTGCTTTTCACTACTCACTTCGCGAAATCGTTTACCAATGAAGCGAAAAAATAGTTCAATTGGAATGGCTTTGCTTTCAAACATTTCGTATTCCGGTATTTCACACAACATTCTAAACTCATCCAAACTATGCACAACGCGCGTAAGTTGTAGCAACTTTTCACGGTCATGGTAAAAACACATTTTTAACCATAACCGAATGATTACCCTTTCCCCTACTACGGTTACCACTTTGCGACTTTCTGCTATCACATTCAAGTATGCTACCACCTGGTCAGAATGTGCAGTCGTACAGTTGGCAAAGGTGTTGAAATTGGAATTAATCTGTTCATTTTGATTATTAATTGACTCACACGCATTGGCAGTCATGCGAGCTGCTATTTCAGCAATGCAGGAAGGGGCGACGGTTTTTTTGCAAAACTGGTCCTTTACAAACGGCATCACGTGTTGGTTTATCGCGGTTAAAAAAGTATCGTCCGTGGATGAAAAGGAGCATTCCAAGCAAGCAGATAGAGCTGAAAAGCGAAAATAAATAATCAGTATTTTACAGACAATGAATGAAAGGAACATCCTTTACCTTTGAGTACTTTGTGTTTTCCATCCGATGTACTTTGTCGCAAATATTTCAGCATCCATGGCGCAATCAAACTGATTTCGCCGCGAGTTAATAATGATTTTGATACGGCTTTACAGTAGATTGAACTCGTACCTTCTGCAATCACTTCCATTGCCGGCAGCAACCGGTTCCCGTACTTTTGATACGCAATTTCAAAATCTCTCAAAAAGCACACGATGTGTGGAGTTTTATCAAAGCTTGAGTCGCTAAACAACACTAACAGGGCCATGTGGGCTTGTGTAGCAATTACGATGCGCTTCACGATGGCATCGATTGGCAAGTTGGCAGGCCCACCTAGTAAGGGCACTAACAGCATCTGCTTCGACACACGGGAATAATCTTCTGTGAAGCTGGTGGCACTTATCATTGTCAGCATCATCAGCGCTAGATTGTAGATAGCTTGCTCCGTCATATTTTCATATTTTTTCGGGCCCAGCTTAAGAAATATGCGATTAAAAATAATTTGAACCTTTGTCTTCAATTCTTTGGCCGTAAAATGTCGTATCGTCGAACTCAACATCATCAAAAATATGTTAAAGCTATTCATCTTAGGGTCCAGCTTACAGACTGTCGAATCCGGTGACGCAAGCGAGATTGCTTGTTGAATGAATCCATCTATTGACCGACTTACACAAGCCAACACTTCTAGAGAACTGTTGCTCATGAGGAATGATGAATTCAGTCGGATACTAAAATAGTCCCATATGGCGATCACGATTTCAAAACGCTCTGGCCACAAACGGGTAATGATCGGTTTCAGTAAAATCAAGAAAACTCTCACTTGCTTCTCTTCTATGACTGCATTAAGAAATTCTTTCACAATCATGTCAATTGTGCTATAATTATAAGACAGTTTCACAGCAGGCTTTTCCGTTCCTTCCAAGGGCACATGTTGTTCGTGGAAATGAGCTAGCGCGTTAATTAGCCATATCTTGAAAAGATAGCCATCTTTCCGTTTCTTATCTTTTGTTTCAAGTATTGATGGTATACTTTCAGTTAAACATGTCCAAAAGTCTACATGTTCTGGATTTTTATGCGCTAAAACCATCATTCCTAGCCACATCAACCTGACACAGTTACAGTGATACGGAGGTTCAGCAACAATATCTTCAATCGCATTTATATGAAACAGGCAAAATGCTAGTTCTAGCAGGTCGATCATCAAAGCACGATACAGTTTTCCGAACGATTGGTATGTTTTCTTTTTCCTAAAACAATACTCATACTCTTCATCAGTAGGTTCCGAACATTCTTTTATCTCCGTAGCCAGTAGCAACGTTAGCCATCGCCATTCCAGAACACCGTGATACATCTCGTATCCGCAGTACTCTCTGTCGAATAAACTGTTCCAACCATACATTTGCAGAGGATCAATCAGCCGGGGCAGACAGTTGAAAATCATTGTGATGCTTTCACGTAATGTTGTTCCTGTTGCGCTCATTGCGTTTCCTAAAACAAGACGCAAAAATCGTGTAACTTCATATCTTTGAATACTGATGCGGTTTGTTGCTGTAGTCTGGAGCAGCTTTAGTTTTTGGATCCGTTCGCGGGCTTTTTTGGATAAGTCGTACACCAATAGATCATACAGTTGATTTACTTCTACGCCGAATATAGAAATCATTGCGTCCGGTTCGAGAGAAAGCCCTAATGAAAGGCCTCCATCGTGTGCGAAGATTTGTAGTTGTTCTTGCCGGTAAGATGCACCCCTATGAGATGTTCTACAGTCAAGCATTATGAAACACTTAGTCAAAAATATGTTGTTTCAAATATTCACTATAAACCATTTGGCAATCCTTTTCCGATTGATTCGTTGATACAGTTTGCCGGTTAGAAGAAACGAAGAGTGTGTGGTTTTGATTACGTTCAAGGAAGACGCTTTTTTATTTTCGCGGCATTCCTTCACTTGATGACAAGGACTGAGATCAATGTGTCAAAACCCAAGGTCTCCATAGCAACAAGGTGTCATATTGATTCGCTTTTCATACGGTGCGATCACACACTGACCGTGCGTCCACACGCTGAAATCTGCAGCGAAACGGAGTTTTTGACAGCTGATTTTTTTTGGCAGAAAACGCTTGAGCCAAATTGTGAGGAGCTGCTGAGGATTCTGAAAACTATATGTGATTTGACATAACAATACTCAAAGATATCGTCAGTCGAAAGCGATAAAAAATCATCTGGTAAATACATATACCATGGGAAAGAGAGTGCAAGCATGGTTAGGTACAGGTCATCGCTTCGTACTGTTGCTAAAGTGAGATGGGTTGCAGGTACGAGAAGATAAACTGTACAAAATGCTTTGCACACATGTACTGATCCCATTTTGTTTTGCTTTGGTGTGTGTAAAGACAGTATAAAAACTGCGAATTTCTCTCCTCTCTACTTCTCGTGTTTAATGTCGCTTCCCCCGTTTTTACATACCCCTTGTCTATAAATTGACAAAATTTACCCTCCTATTGCTTTTCGGGTTATTAGGGGTATTCTCTTTCGATGTAAAGGCAGCTTAAGCTCAATAGAAACTGCTTTTAGAAACCTTGTTTCTAAAGAGACCTATGACAGTTAGTTTTTGTTTGATTGCCTTTGGGATATTGCTTTTGTTGTATCAACTCTACCATCTTCCTGGTGCGCGCGTATCTTGACAGCAATACGCACATTGATTTGTTTTGGTTTGAGCATTTGCGTTATTTCAGCATTGTTATTTAACAATTTAAGTCCTTTTTATATCCTGAAAAATATGGAGGAAAAAGCTTCACAAGTTATCGGCGAAACAGCCGGTGCTAGTTCTACAGACAAACCGTCAGCCAAAACACGTCCTATTTGTATCATCGTACTAGGAATGGCTGGTTCGGGAAAAACAACATTTGTAAAGAAGTTAGCTCAACACCGTCATGTGAATGGTTCGTTACCTTACTTGATTAATTTAGATCCAGCGTGCCGCGAAACCCCGTATCCTGTTAATATAGGTAAGGAGAGTTCTGATAGTACTTGACATTTAGTTGAGTAAGTGCATTGTTCTACTATTTTTTGTTTCTCTTTTTTGATTTTTTATTATTTTTACTATGGTTATAGATATTCGAGATACCATAAACTACAAGGAAGTGATGAAACGCTACAATCTCGGTCCAAATGGTGGAATAGTGACGGCATTGAACTTGTTCTCAACCAAATTTGGTAAAGTCATCGAATTGATCGAGAAGGCACAGGAAACTCACGAATATTGTGTCATCGACACACCTGGGCAAATCGAAATATTCACATGGTCAGCGTCAGGCACAATAATTACCGAGGCATTAGCCACCGCCTTTCCGACCGTTATAGTATATGTGATGGACATCGTTCGTTCTACTAGCCCGACCACCTTCATGTCTAACATGCTGTATGCCTGTTCAATTTTGTATAAGGCGCGTTTACCCTTCGTGATTGTTATGAACAAAATAGACATACAGGAACATAATTTTGCGGTCCAATGGATGCAAGATTTTGAAGCTTTTCAAGACGCGTTAGAAAACGAAACTGCTTATGTTAGCAATCTTACGCGCACAATGTCTTTGACACTAGATGAGTTTTATCGCAATTTAAAATCATGCGGAGTTTCGTCGATAACGGGCATTGGCTTCGAGAAATTGTTCATGTTACTAAACGAAGCAGTGGTTGAATATGAAAGGTATTATAAATACTTATTTTTAATTGACAAACAAAATACATACTTCTTTTTTTTTATTTTCAGTGACTATAAACAGGAGTATGACAAACTGCGAGAAGAAAAGGCAAACAGTAACAACACAACCGAACAACAGTCAAGAGCAACCAGCGAGGGTTTGGGCGAAGAAGTGCCTCTTGGAAGTAACAGTACTGATCTCTCACAGCGTAATGAACCAATTTATTTGAAGCATCCAGCAAACGAAAGTTCCGACGACGACGAAGGGGAAGAGTGCGATAGCGCAGTAGTTGCTGCGGGTAAGTGAAAATCTTGTTCTTAGTCTACCTGCTTAAACGAAAGTGCGGCTATAATATGAAAGCGCAAATCATTAAATACGTATGTTTATTAATTTGAAACATTTTTTTTATTCGTGTGTATTTTAGGAGACGATGAAGCAGAGGAAATAAATTTTAATAACTTCATCCAACAACACCGTCGCCAACAAGCCGAAAAACATCAAAAACATAACAACAAATAAAGATCTACATTACACAAATTATATGATCAATTGGCAATCCCAAAATCTATTTTTACCATATTATAGACTTTAAGCTTCTCCGCAAAGTTTTCTATATCTTGTATATACACATAGTTAGCCTTCAGCAACGGGTCGACGGGTGGAACGTAATTAAGCTTAAAGCTCGCCGCACTATCTGCATCACTGTTGCTCGTAGAGTGTGTGTCAATGTTAGTGGCCTGTTCATTGTTACCAATGACCTGTACACATAGCTTTCTTTTGCTAGCTGGATCTACTACTAGCCGATGAAATAGTTGTAAAACGTCATGTTTGGTCAATTTTTCAATTTGCTCTACTTCCAGCTTGTTTCTATTGAATATATACTCTTCCGTTGTGATTTCACCCCAGTTGCGGGATGCTTCATTTTTCAGTTCAGTATCTACGACCTGCTTTCTATGTTTAAGCGATGTTTTCACCAATTCAAAATCTTTTTCTGTCATTTCACGTAACACTTGTACAAAATGTTGATTGAACAGCTCAATCCTTTCGTCAATGTAATGATAATTGAATTTGTTTTCCTGCGAATGCACCGTGATAGAAAATCCCAATATTCCAGCATTATCGCGCAGTGTAGTCGACACGTCGTAACCCAATTGTTCTTTTGTACGTAGCACATCAAACAATGGTTCTTCTAATAAGGACACTAGCAGCTCTAAGCACGCGTGAAGAGATGGAGTAACAGGTCCGGCTTGGTAAAAGGTGGTAGTTACAGTATTTATATCACTTTTTCGAAAATTGGTGACTCTCAGATAATTGTCACCGACCGGAATTTCACGTGCCTTTAATTCAATGCTTTTGATCTGGAAAAAACATAAAATGTTATTAATAATGATGCCGCTATACGAACGAATGGACTTACATCCTGAATTGGTGATCCTTTAAGGTTACTCAGCACTTGATGCATAACTTGTTTGGCCGTATCTTGGTGCAAGTTTCCTTGTATAAGTGCCTGAATTTTAAAGTTTTGAAAAAAATCCGTTGCAAATTGACGTACATCATTGGCAGAAAAATTCTTTATATGCTCAAATTTTTCCCACGTTGACCAATGTTTTAACTGAACCAGCTTTAAACGCACATCTCTGCGAAGATTGAAAGTTAAAACAGCAATAAGTGCACTGTAGTTTCTGTCGAGTTTGCTTCATTTACCTATTCAGCTTATTGGGTTTCATCACTTCATTATAATATGCCTTTTCCAGTTTAACCTTGATTACATCAAAAACACTTTCTTGAAATATTTCTGAAAATCGTCCCATTGTGGCAGATATCTCGTCCGCTATGATCGGCAATTTTTCATTGTAGCCATCAATCTTCAGTACCAATCCTTTCTCTGCCGAATACAGTTCATAGTTCAGCCCGGCTACTTCAGCGGGATAAAGTTCTTCTGCTATCTGAAATTTAATCATTGATGCAAAAAATCCCGCTAACGCTGAGCTGGTAATAGATGGAAAAAAACAAAAAAAATAATCTCATTAGCGATCAGGCCAACTGTGAAAATTAAGCAACAGATTGAAAGAATTTGTTCGATATACCTTCTTGGATTATTGAACGGCAAAGGAGAAATGATGTAAAAATACATTAATGCTAAAGGAAGTCTGAATTTAGTATCTTGGCGGAACCAAAGTTCACAGACATTGTTTTCAAAAATTTTCTCTGGATGCAAAGAAACCTATAAATACAACATTTTAGAAGAATATTAATCAATAGCGTCTTGCTTTAAATCGAGCCCATTGTTATTTATAATCTACCTCAGCTTCCTCAATTTCATTCGCTAGTATAGTAAAGTTAGTCGAAATGTATTGATTTGGTTGTTGAAGTTGTATTTCCGGCATTGGCTCTGCCTTTTCCCATAAGCTTTGCCATTCGTTTGGAATATCTGAGGAAGAAAATAAATGCAAAACATTATAGCCCATCCAACTCAATAAGAAATGTACACATTTTTAACCAGATTAACATTACCTAATTCGACGTACTCAGTTCCAAACCAGGTTTCTGTACGGTTGTACGTGACATTTCTGAAAGGTTTTGTTGACGATATCATAAGATTGAACCGCGGCTCGTTCAAATTGTTAATGAATGTCAGTATTTCGTTTGGGTCATAGTTGAAGTACAGCTCCGAGCCAGTTATTATATGTTCAGATGGATAGTAACGCATATTGACCACTAATTCTTCCACATTGTCACTAGCTTCTTTCTCTTTACGATATCGAAAGGATGTTGCTTCCAATTCCTGTAGTTCTTTGTAGATCCATTCAACAGGTCCTTCGCGCTTCAGCAGTCGAACAAAAGAGTAGACGGCCTTTAAAATTTGCTCGACATTTTCTAATCCATGATCGGTCATGATTATCGATACACCGAACAGTGTGTACAGCGAATTCTTTTCAAACCCTGAGCTAGAACCAGTGTGCACATCTAATGCCAATGAGCTACATACAATAGGAAAAAGTAACATAGCATTAAAACAACAACATATGAGTAATGCACACCGTACTTACTGCTTACGTAGATAACTTGTTAAACTGTGTTTACCCTCAAAGCCCATGACGTATGAAAGGTAATCAACTGCCTTGACGCGGTAGTCCTGCAAATTACAATATTTATGAAAATATAATGCCAAGTTTACCAAAATGATTAGTTTTATGATCTCACTTTCACACAAGGAGGTAAACACCACGTAATATCCAGTTGACACACGTCAGAAATCGGTTTCACAACGTAAAGTTTGGTGTAGAACTCTTCGCGAAAGGCATTCGTTTCGTTGAACATAGATGACAAGTTATCAGCGGGCAGTTCATTAGATGGTATGCCGGAAAAATACTTCACGGTTAGGGCTTCCAGCTCATCTAGGCTCATGCGCGCCTGCACGGCAAAACTCATGCGATGGGCCGAATAATGGCGCCTTTGAAATTTGTGGAGCTCCATGTATAGCTCATCATCGGTGATGTTGTTTTTTAACGTTTTTAAGTTTCCCCATGAAAACAAACTAATGGGATGATCGTCGCGCCCAAGAGATGCAATCAGTTGCTCACGTGCGGAAGAAAATCGATTCTTGTTTGTTTGAAACTCGCTTTCCACAGCATCACGTTCACGGCAAACGGAATCACGGAGCATTAGTGGATCAGTAAAAAGACTTGCGAAACGATCCAAAGCACCCTCCAAGTGTGCTTCATCAATTTCAAAATAGAAAGTAGTTTCTTCCAAATCCGTTACTGCATTATCAAAACCACCGCATTTCTAAAATAAAAAAAAAAAAACAAACAATTTTAAATGTTTTTTACAATAGTGCCGTGAACCATATGCATGATGTCCTATCTATTACGACAAAACTTACACTAATGTATGAGTCGTATTCATTTTCCCGTGGATACTTTTTGCTACCCATAAAAATCATGTGTTCCAAAAAGTGTGCCAAACCTTGCACATTACGGGGATCGCTGAATGAACCAACACCAACGCAAAGCGCGGCGGCGGCTAATTTTTCACCATTCGTATCATTCGTCGCCGTTGAGTCATTAGCACTACTGACGCTATCATCATCCGAATCGCTATGATCAGTCGTCTCACTTTCTGTACGATTTAGATCATTGCTTTCGTTGTGGTCTTCTAAATCAGATGATGAAGATCGGCTCACAGAATGTAGACTTGGTTCATTTAATTTTGAATGGCCATCAATTTGTGACGCAACTTCGCCCGTTAGATCCGCGATTAAAAGAGCATGTAATCCATTTGCCAGTTGTATGGACCTGTGAAAATATTGAATGAACAAAATACATTTACGTTAGTTTTACATTGGTGGCCATACCAAAGGAATGATTTTGTACCTGTAGCGCTTTGGATCGGAAAATGATCGATCCGGTGTTGGAAGGTAGCACACAGGAGGGCGCGTTTGTCGGTTGGGCTTTGGTCCGTTGCCACTACTATCGGAAAAATTTTGTGCAGGCATTTTGCGTGGAGGGATCGCTAAAATGTGCTCTTCATTTAACACTGGTCGTTTTCGAGTCATTAACGATCCTCTTGGATTGCGGCAATTAACACGTGTGATTAATAAACTAACAGCTACTAACATCAACACATGATCTATGGAATAAAAATGAAACCAATTTGAAGCAAAATTTCATAGAATTATCATGTTTGCTTGGTTCTATGCTGCTTTAACGAATAATCAGTAAGCATGAAGTTAATTTGCAGCCACTACCACTAAATATTAATTAATGTATCAAACTAAGCACGTTTGGTTACTGTATGTAAGGAATTTGTTTTTGTTTTGCTTTGATACGTGAATACTTCCGCATTGAATCTGTCAACTTTGCCTGTAGGGCTGTAGTATGAGATTAATTGTAAATTATTAAACTATTATTGTTATTAAAGTTACTAAAGCGTAAGTAACAGTGTAAACCTTTTCTGGTTTCAGTCGGCATTTTTAACTATTATTGTTTTACATATAAGGTTCTCCCGGGTGTGTGCGGCTCTAATACATTTCAGGTTTCTATCTATGTACCTTCATAAATTATAAAGAGTACTTAAAGTTCATTTCTGTTCAGATCATATAATAAATCGAAGACTTTCCTTACAATTCCACATGTACACAATCACTTTGCGAACATTATGACCAGTATGACAAGCACTGTTTAATAACACATGTAAAACAGCAGGATCCTTTACCACTAGGACACTTGCAAATCGATTTGTTGAATCTGATTTCTATAAGCCGCTACAAACAATACTCTTATCTATTTATTATATCGCGAATACAAAGTTTAACAGGTTAGCAATAGCATGCTCCATGCATTGAACGGCAACTTTCATTGGATTTCCAAACCAGAATGACAAGATGCAAAACATTTTTTCTACACGTAAGTACAGCCTGTGCCCGAGTTACGCTGTTAAGCGCTGGCGAGACTAAAGTTGAGACAAGCGCGAACTGGGCGCGAACGCTGTCAAACGGCCCGTTCGCGCTCCCTCCAATACACAAAATTAGTTACAAACGAGTCGGAAGGCAGTCTTTTGGACCACCGTAATAGCCAAGTTATACGAGGGGTCACAGGTGCGCGTATTGTTATTAACAGAAATAAAGCATTTCAATGTGTGGAGAATGGTGTATGCATGGTTGTAATTTTGTTTTTTATACAATTGTAATGTGCCTCTTGTTACTGTGATTGAAATAATATCGGTTCACGACCGAGCCGATGTTATGTACGAGTGCTGCAGAAACTCATCTTTTGAGCTCATCATACTCTGCAAAGTTTAAGAAACTCAGGGAATTAATAAAAATAAATTATAATAATTAATAAAATAACTTTAATTATAAAATAATTATTAATTAATGTAGGGATTGACATAAGTATTAATAAAAATAAATTATACAAGTAGGTTAGCAGAGGGAAACACAAATTGGTAGAAAGTCGAATGAGAGCTTAGAAGGCTATGGAGCCAGAGAAAAGAGTTCAGTCTTGTGATTGATTTAATCGTGTACAGAAGTTATTGTTTGAGCAGAAGACACTTGCAATATAAAAGTCGAAATATTAGTAGAAAAGAACAGAAATCACGACAATTAAGACGTAACAACATATCGTGTAGGACAAAAAAATGCAGAAGGGTGTAATTTTGGTCATAGAAATAAAGGCTATCCGATCATCAATCGGCCAAATCTGCAAAGTCGAACGCCGCAGGACAACCATTTTATACTCATGGTAACTCATGTGTTACTCAATCGGTAAAACCGATATGAACAAGCAGGGATGAGTGAAAACTGTTATACACGGCGGCAAATGTTCCCGTTTGTATGGGAAGAAAACCACGACATATCAAAGCAGCGGATTTAAATCCGTAACATTTTTATCAGCGCATGGCACGTTCTTTATTTTTTAATTAATTTAATTAAAATTTTAATTTTTATTTTATTTTGTTGTTGCTATAATGCTGCAATATGTGCGTTTTGATGGTGATTGATACAAAATATAAACATACAGAAGATTCAATGTTTTCTAATACCTAATATTTAATCATTGGTATATCATTCCAATCCCACTGACAACCTCACGGCTCTTCAACTCAGGTTATACCACCATATTCTCAACAGCAAAAAACACTTTGATAAAAGTTGAATGAATGTCACTCGACTTTGCCGAATACCTTTTGTATAAGGAGCTTTTACTTCATTGCATTTATTTTTCTTATATTTATACACAATGGGTCCTCACTGTTAATCATGTATAGCCTGACCAACCTATGTACATTTGCGCAAGATTGTCTATATCTGTTGCTTCCTTAATTAAGTGATTAACCTGTCCTTCGATCGATAGTGGAATGTGTGACAATTTACCGTTAATTTTTACATAGCCTTTTAGTCTTTCCTCGATGTTCAGTACATTATGCATGGCCTGCGGATCCGTTCGTTCTACTTGGCCATCTCTATTGCTTGAATCTCCAAGCCCGAAATTTGAACTACTGATCTTACTCCACGAAACCATGGGATCGTATACAAATGGCTTTAACACCGACATAAATGTTGATGAGTGGGTTTGAAGTATTCTTAAAACTATTTCACAGCATCGACGAAAAAGTCCTTCAACTCCGAGAGGCCCCATTGCATCCACCATATTATGAGTTAAACGAAATGGTACTAGCTCTGGAATGGTGAAAGTTTCACCTCGATTAAACAAACAGTTAAAATCAACGTGTACAGTATCACCGTTGGTAGAGTCGAAAAGAATATTTTCTCCATGACGATCACCAAGCCCGAGAATGTAGCCAACCATCGAAATAACTGCCGTGGTTTTTATATAGGATGAACGTGCTTGAAACCAATTTTGGGGATTCGGAAAACAGTCTCGGAACCATTCGCAAAATAGTGGCGGATGTCGTGGCACAAGAATATTTTCAAAGGCATGTCGTTTCTTTGTTAGTGGTTCTGCGCGATCATAATTATAATCTCTTAGTTCTTTTGCTGTCATTCCCAAGCCACGCTGTTTGTAATAAGCGAAGACGATACCGCGAAATGTGTTCAAGTTTGATATCCATTCAATAATGCCACATTCTTCATTCAATGGCAGAACAGCATATGTGCGTATGTACAACCTCCGAAACTTTGCATCTGGATCTTGAGACAGATATTGCTTAACAACTCCATTGAACTCCATTAGCCGGAAATCTTTTCGCAGATCATCTTTAGGTTTCATCATCATTATGTAGAGTTTTCCATTATTCCCACGGAGCGAAATTTTGCGCGGTTTTTGCAGCGAATGTAACACTGTAACTTCTTCGGCAATTCCAGCTATGTATATAGCGTTCGTGGGGTATGGTTGAAAAGTCGTTCCCGAATTTTTATTCAGTACTAATTGCATGCATCGTTCGATGGGAATGAGAATGTTAGAAAACTGTTTATCGGCTAAGAGTTTTGGTAGGGCTTTCACTAATGCGGACACTGTTGTAACCTTTGCTGTATTGGAATTTCTAGTGCCTCCTCCAGTTCCCGGAATTTCTTTGTTGGTGAGCTCGATTAGACGTTCAGCCAAACCATTAAAATCCTTTATCAACTTTTGCATATTCTCTACTTGAAGCAATTGACGATCATTGAATATCTCAACACAACGCCGGACTCGGTTTGTGTAAGACGATTTGTACACACTAAGCATCATCCATAGTGTTTGTTGTGGATAGCTAAGGATCAATTTAACAATTATTGCTTTCAGTACCTGGAACGACTCTTGTGAAGGATGGGCAACTCTACTTATAAGTTGAGAGAAGGCAGTAAAGAAAAAATATGGCGATAGTATATCTTTGAACTTGTTCGCCAATTTATTCATCGACTGTGCAATTTTACGGGCTATATTTGAAGCAGTATTCGACGCTTCTCCTGATTTTTGTAAAGACTTAGCAGTTGAATCAAGCCAGATACTTAATACCCTCGGCATCGATTGATAGATGTAGCTCGATCCATACATCATTGATTTTCCATAGTACTTCATTACTTCGAACATCATTTCCCAACAATTTGGCGAATTCTGTTCGCTTGTAGGACACGAACTGTACAATTTATCGACATATTGGGCTAGTTGTACTAATGCTATTTCACTTTCTGGATTCATATCAACTGCCTCTTTAAAGTAACGCCGATTAAGAGTTGCTGATATATTTGACGCTTCTGCATTATACGTGGCAATAAGGCGCTTACCTTCTGCCTGTATCATTCGAATCTTCTTTGATATACTTTTCTGGTTATTTGTCTCTGTAGAAGCATTATCGCCAAGTATTTCATTCACTCCTCTCTCTAGAACCCTTAGTGCGCCAGTTATATCGCGTCGGTCCCAAAGCAGTTTGGCATTTTTTATGAATAGATCAGGAGGATGATAGCTTTCTGCATGCAAAATGTATAACAGTGCCTGCTGGTACATGTTGGCCCGAGATGCTAACTCGGTACTTTTCATCCACAGCTGCCCGATTGTTTGATCGACCAAGTGACGTAAGCTATTAACGTTACTGCCATCATCACTATTCCAATCGATTTCATCTATGGTACATCTTATTTCTTTGAGGAGTATACGTCTCAGGCTAATGATTGGTTCTATTGTAGCCGCATTCGGTTGCAACACATCGAGTCGAGTGTTCATATTTTCTACAAGCTTTTGAAGGTCCTCAATTACAGTAGATGCCGTATTAGATGAGATACACTGGTTGTTTTGTATAAGGCGTAGGGAGTGCATAACCTTTCCACACTTTGCAAACTCTTGGATGATGTGCAATTTCAAAGCTTGATCATACCGATTGTCGTATGTGCCCAACTGTTCATCCAAAGGACGAGAACTAATTCGTTCGCTACATCTTCCTTGCACTACGTGCAACCGAGCTTGTTCTATTTCGGAGCAAAATAGCTCATAATTTGGTTGTCGGAATTTGATAATTAGGGAACCACAAATAACCCCCCAGTGACGCTGTTCGCCATCGATCGATCCGCTCACATGATCCGCTTGCCTTTGAAGGATTAATTCTTCGAGTTCTTCGAATCGGCCTAGTCGATACAATGGTTCTGCCTGTATGTCTAGCAGAGGTTTGTGCAGTGCCGTGTCATGGAATCGGACTAGTAAACTTTCTGCGAGTAGTAACGCTGTTTCCGGTTGATCGAGTCTGAGGTAACATTCAATCATACTATTTAAATAGTCTAAGCTTGGCGGATGCTCTTCGATGTTGGTCAGCTGTAACAAACGTTCGTAACACGCTACAGCTTCTTGCAATCGCCCCGTTGCATTGTGGTACAGAATTTGCTCATGTAGTGTTGGTTCTGTTGCTTTTAAAGCCATTACACCCTCCACTGAGTCTGTATCACCAAGATGAGAATAGATTTCGCTCAAGAAGGATAGTTTGTTCTGCAGTTTTTTTACTTTATCTTCACCATTCAAGCTTTGCTCTACGTATTGTAAGGCTCTTGCATATTCATGACACTTAAAATTCACTTGCGCCAATAGGTCACTATCAAAGTTTGTTAGAAACGTATTAACCACGTCCATGTTGTGTTGGTCGTGAGCAAGTTCTTTGTCCTGTGTGATTGTTTCTTTGAGATACTGACGTTTCCATCGTTCCAGGAAATCGAACAACCCAAAAGCATACTTTGCACATTGCAAAGCAAGCTCCTTGCCAGAAGTATCATGGCGCTCCTGAGTCATGCACATAATTAATTCGGTTGTAGATGCGTTTGTTGCATCTTCCAGATCATTTGCTTTGTTTGCCGCAGATATGGTGGAAAAGCTATCTGAATGCGCAATGGCCTCGTTGAAAACAGCCTGAAGTTCTTCGACTATTAAGTTTCTTTGCTCATTACTGTCGCATAGCTGCAAAGAATGTAACAATATGTACGGTAGCATCATCATAAGAGTTCCTCTATCGCACCGCAAGCTTGGTTTAAATGCGCGTAACAGATTGCGTGTCGATTCCAAACTTATATACTCGATCATTTGGCACGCCCATTGGTAGCACCATTCGTGGCATGAACTAATATTGTTGAAGAGCGGATGAACCGCTGTTGTGTTGGATGCTCTTGAAACGGTAGTATAACACGACGTCAATAAAGGTTCCATTATCGGACGCAAGCGTTCAGGAATGGTTTCCCATACTTCTCGTTTTTTATCGGCTTCTGGAGAGACGTCACGTTCATTCAGTATTTCCTGAATAGCTAGCGAAAAACTGTCGACAAATTTGGAATCCTTCTGTCGTTGATAAGCTCGGCATAGTTCACGTAACGCAATTATAGCGAAGCTATCTGAATGAATGCTCAAAGCAAATCCTACACCGGTTGGAGCACAATTAGGTGGCAAATGACTAGGTGCTAGAGCTCCCAGCTCGCCAAGACATTCTGCAGCGCGTTGTTGGAGTGTTGTATCTTGTTCACAAAGTCCGCGTATTAACGTTTCTATCATTGTAGCTACAATACTCAGGCTTATACTTTGGTGTTGCCCTAAGATAGCTTCATTTAGCTCAGCACGCCCAGTTTCACAAAGTCTGCATAAGTAGGAAAAAGCGTATGCTCGTACTTTCAAATTTTCATGATTGCTATGTCGTATAAGCTCTTCAAGATGCAGGACAAACTGATCACTTCCTATTTCATTGCCGTATTTCGGAAGGCGAGATGCTATGATTTTTTTAATGTCGTCTGATACATTCGTGTCTTGGATAAAAAACAGATCACTAAGGCTATTTCCCAGCAAGCTATTGTTCTCTACAACCAGATATCGAAATATGTATCCAATATCGTCACTGTACGAATCGAGTAACGGTTCTAAGGTCACGAAAATAGTGCTCAAAAGCGAACCTAACTGGCGTACATCAACGGTGCATATGAAAATACGCCACGTATTTACACAAAGTTTTGTTACAGCTGATCCTTCCGGTAAAGCTAATGCTGTTCTTAGCACAGCGATGATTTTAAACCGAAATGGTGTTATGTGTTCTCCGCCTAGTAATCGAATAATGTCACCTAAACTAAGCAGTGCCAGACGTTTTAGAAACTTCTCTCCGTCAGGGGTAACAAGCGTTGCTTCTAAGTTTGCAAGTACTCCGAGAAATCTTTCAGCTATGTATTCAGCAATTCTTGTCGTTGATACTTCGTCAATATCACTGTCCTTCGAGAGTAAACTACGAAATGCGTGCATAACGCACTCTGAGTTTATGTGATAGTAAATTAACATCTCGGAAACCGTTCTCTGCAATGAAAAGTGATCAGGTAAACAACAGCATAATTATAAGTTTTATCTGTGTAAAAAAAACTAAAGCCATAGTAAAATGTATAAATTATACCTTACCTTAATGTCAGAATGAAGCAAATGAAAAAAACTATTACCAGTAAGCTTCATGATGTACTCTATACATTTGTTGGTAACTTCAACAGACTCGCTGATAAATAAGTATGTATAGATGGTCAGGAAAGACATGGACAACAGAGTCACCAAATCTTTTCGTACGATGATGGCCACTTCCCGCAAAAGATCGTCACACTTCGATGATCGTAGACACCAAGGCAGAAGCATCGCCATTATTGTTTTGTAATGTTTGCCAACAAAATCCACCGGATCTCTGCTATCGAATGTGTGGCTTACAATGTTTATTGACTGGTGCAGTGTAATTCCAGCAAGAATGTAATTGCTAACGGCAATGCCCATCATCATCTTTATAATGTCGTGCCGATACCAGGAAAGAATTTTGCTCGGAGTCATGTCTTGTTTTGCACACATTTCTGTAATTATGATTGAAGTTTCGTGTGTTATGTGAGATTCGGGGTGCATTAGAAAAACAATCATAATTCGCACGCAATGAAATAGTGTTTCCTTGGCATCAATAGTATTCCAATGCAGTACTGCGTGATAATTAGCGTCTGCAAATTCCGCAATCATTCGGGCTATCACCATTTGTTCATTATATGTTGTTTTCGTCATGATGCACAACCTTGTTGCTGACAACAACTGTTCTATTATACTGGTAACCAGTTGTTCATATCGTTCTCGTTCAATGGATAGTTTTGCGGCGAGAGTTTGTACTATTGTAGAAATGTTTCTAGTAACTTGTTTGCAAACTTTTACTGAGTTTTTCCCAAATAAACGTATCCAGCACGATAGCAATTCTTCGTCGACCATACAACTGAAAGAGTGTTTCAAAGCACTTGGTAGCAGTTTGTTTAAGGCTATCAAAACTGTTTCCTCATTTGTTGATGCTATTTTCCGTAAAACGTTTTGCATTCCAAATTCTAAATCAATAGACCTTCCCTGTAACATCAACTGTTCAGAAGCTGATTGGATGTAGCAATCTTCCCAGCGTATTATGTCTGTTCGTGGATTACATTCGCTGCATTGGAAACTACGCTCTGTGTCGGAGATATAGTATACCCGAAAACTCGTTTTACACTCAGAACGAAGACAACAAAGCAAACTCAAGATTCCAAATACATCCTCTATCACTGCTGGAATAGAATTATGATTGATTGACAGCAATGGAACAAGCACGTGTTTGAACAATTGAAGCAGATCTAGTTTGGATGACAATATCAACTGTTGAAATGCGTGTAGAAGTGTTTGTTGGATGTTCTGGCATTGTTTATCGGTTGCAATGAAGATTAACAGCGATGATAATTGTCCTTTTATGAAGTATTTAACAACTTGATCGTGAAGGTTATTCGTTCTTAGACTGCATAATTGTTTTAATGCATAGTGACAATGTTGATTATCCATCTGCGAGTTCCACGTACGTCGTTTCACATTGTCGTTGACGCTGTTCTCCTCAAATGGCGTAAACAAAATTTGTAACAGAGCACGCTGTTGATCTTCATTCAGTTTCTGGCAATCGCTTAAATGAATTATGCTGACGACCACGTCCATTAGTTCTTTTTGCTTTGTGCCATATAGTTCATTTATGTGTGCCACATCAAGGAGTGCTTGTCTTGATTCGAAGAAAACTAATTGCAAATCATGTGGTTTAGTTTCCTCATTTCTCTTTAACGGATGCAGACACAGCTTAAAATTCACACTGTTCGCAATGCTCAATGCGCGTCCCAGCAAGTTATAGTTTTGTTCTATGTGTTCTAGCACCGTTGTCCATACGAAGCTTATCAAGTGAACGGAAGATTTATTGGACGCTTTTTTAATGGTCGAATCTTTATGCGCAACGTTGATTTGTTTGATAATTTGATCAACCAGGTATTCATCAAAACTGGAGCTCGTTGCGAAATAGTTAATCAATTCTGGAAAAATTGTACCGCTGTGCAACAATTCAGGTCCAAGTTTCTGCAGGAAAGCTAGCAATGATTGATTCAATTTTTCTAGTAGGGGTTCATTCATTTTCAATTGGTTAGGTTGCTGCAAACTTATGGATAGCATCTCTGCCGCAACCATCAATATCTTATGCATCCATTCCTTTTGATCAGTTGGCCAAGGATAGATGGCAGTCAATGTGCTAAATAGTTCCGTTAAAGTATGCACAAATTTAACAACTGCACGAAACCCCTTAGCATTGGTCGAATGGGTATTGCAATACTTAAGTGAAACAACCAGCAAATTCATCATGTTTAGAATGTGTTCTATAGGAAAGCTGCCGTAGAGAGCATCATGTTTGAAATAGTTTTGAAAAAAGGTAAGAGAGACTCTTTTCTCTTCAATGTTTCCGATTGCTAACGTACAAAGCACTGTATTGGTGGAGTAGCTCACAGCTTTTAGTGATTCTTCGTCTTGTTGGTGTATCAACATGGGGATCAATTCGCTTAACGTTTGTAAACAATGGATTCGAATCATACGACAGCGCGCCATGCTGTTGATTTCTATTTGTGCACATCTGAGATCGCTTCCTTTCACTGTTATGTTCTTAAATTCATCATAAAACGAAAGAATCGTTTCAAATCCACCATCTTTGAAGTTGTTCATTTGATCTAACAATTTAACAAACTCCTTACATATGTCCAGTGCCAGCCATCGTTGTTTTATGAAGCAAGCCTTAATTATCTCCTTTTGTAAACTGCAATAGCTTTCCGATATACTGTAACAGAGAGAAAAAAATGTATTTTCCTGTGCAGTGACACGCTACTTAAATGCTTGCATTTTACCTTGCATACACCTCCGATGATGCTATTCTAAGCAGCTCATACATAAGCCAGTAATTACAGCTTCGGCACTTTTGCCTTTCTGTTTCGGTAAGCAATGTTTTCGGGAACAAACCTGGGTCATCGTAAGTTATGTCGGCCCGAATCATGTTAAGAATCTTTTCAAGGTGCGGTCCATGATCGTTTACAATATCCGTTAATGTTACAACCAACGTTTTCCACATACTTTCAGTATCCTCTACCACATTACCCTTATGTTGCATCGCATCCATCGATACTGTTCGAAAGCTAATGTTCACCACAATACTTTCCACAAACTAGGGGAAGAGAGATGTTTAAGTGCTGAATTGTTCAGTGTTAGCAGGCCTCTTGAAATGTAATGTTTTTGAAGCTAATGTTTGATATTTATGGATAATTTTCACTTTGGCGACATTTACAATTACACGTTTTCCCGCGCAGCGTACATTTGATCCGTAAAGATGGTAGAATAACAAACCTTAATGTCAAAATGCTATTGCCAAGTACAGGTGGTGCTTGAGATACAGTCAATTCCCAAGATACGCGGTTTAAGTATTCTAAAAAAACGCTACGCTACATGAACCAAAAACTCCAAGTGAAAACTCAAAAATCCTAAATGTTTACGTCAAAAAATTTTGTGTAAAAATTTTCAAAAAGTGTCCCACAGTAAAAACCGTTATTTTCAAAGAAGGTGCAATGTTGACGTCTGTTTAAGTAGGCTAACGTTTAAAAATACAAAATAGGAAATAAGTTTGTAGCAAGTTTTTTATAGGAAAATGAAACAGTTTTGGCTGTACATTGTTAACAGATACATTTAGGGAGTTTCTAAATCAGTTCACTGACACATACATGTGATAAATTCGCAGGTCTGGCAGGTTTTCATCATTCCCAGCCGGCATTAATAAACTCTTTGGTTCCTCAATGGTTTCTTAAGGCCTTTAAAAATCATTTATGGTTTATTAAGAAAATGACAGTTGCTTGCGTTACAGCATAAGGACAACAATGTGTGACAACATGGCGTCAACTTGTGCCTGATCGGATGAAGACGCGGAACAAATGCAAACAAGCCGTAGCATTTTGCGAGTGTAATGATAGATTCATTTGTTGAAAATAGTCTGCGAAGTAAAGGTGAGTGTGAATTGAATATAATTTTTGCTCATTTTATATAGTAACTGATAACATTTTCAGATAATCACCCAAGCAGCAAGAAGCAGCGGACACTGGAATGGTTGGGATTTCATCGATCGCTGAAGCCGTATGAATGGATTGCGAATGGTGAATGGTGAATGGATTGTGCCATTATGCGTGTGGTACCTCTAATTTTACAATAAAAATATATTTTTTTTGTTTTTAAATGGAATTGTTTCCTTTCTTATGGTTTACAAAGCGAGACAGATATATGATGCCATCCTTGTCAGTGTAACGACG
>KB671502.1:0-43652 GCA_000349105.1 Anopheles epiroticus | reverse complement strand
TAAGTTTAGCTAATCTTTGGCTTAAAATTGTTGTTAATAAAAAAATAAAAATGTTTAAAACGGTTTACGAATCAAACGAACAACAACACAAATGTGCAAACTCAAATATTTAAACGCGTTTGACAGCATGCAGTCCAAAACGGGACACCAAAATGGTGAGCTGCCAAAGGCTTATTACGAGACCTGATTGCTAAAGAGACCTTGGCTTTGACCTCTATTCTAAAGGGACCTTACTCTAAGTATAAACACCTTGATCATATGCTTCAAATTTCTACATTCTGTTTGACATGCTGCAATGTGCACACCGGGAAGTTTAATTTAACCTTTTGTTCATCGGGTATTTTTTCCGATCCATTGACAATTGGAAATTGTCATTGATAATCCTTGCAACATAATTATTAAATGTCAATACTGCTTAAAAAATTCTTCAAGTTCATTTCACCGTAATAAGGAGCTTCCATCTGTAAATTTCACTATTTCATTATCTGCACAACACGATGTCTGACATACTAAACAGCGTGCACAGCTCAGATAAAGTTTCCGCACTTATAAAGGAAGCCGAATGTCTTAAGTCCAAATTGGAAGAAGAACGCCAAAAGTTGAACGATGTGGCTCGTAAGAAGTTTCTTTATTGATCGATACTAGAATGCGTGTGAATGCATTATTCTTTCATTTCAGTGTCTTCGGTGGCCGAGCGTTTGGAAATGATAAGTTATTTAAACATTAAACCACGTCGCGTTCTTAAAGGCCATCAAGCCAAAGTACTGTGTTCAAACTGGTCTCCGGACAAGCGACATATAGTTTCCTCATCTCAAGACGGCAAATTAATTATTTGGGATGCGTTTACTACCAACAAAGAGCATGCCGTTACTATGCCAACAACATGGATAATGGGATGTTCCTACGCACCATCCGGAAATCTTGTTGCTTGTGGGTAAGCATATAAAAATAATGTAGTTGGTTAACATCCGGAACGCGAAAATCCCTATATGTCGTTTTTATTTTCTAGTGGATTAGACAATAAGGTTACCGTTTATCCAATCACTCTCGAAGAGGACATTTCATCGAGGAAGAAAACTGTGGGAACACACACAAGCTACATGTCCTGTTGCATTTTCCCAAATTCTGATCAGCAGATACTCACAGGCAGTGGAGATTCTACATGTGCTCTGTGGGATGTTGAATCTGGACAGCTGTTGCAAAGCTTTCACGGCCACACAGGAGACGTAATGTCAATCGATTTGGCTCCAAATGAAACGGGCAATACATTCGTATCCGGAAGCTGTGATAAGATGGCTTTTATTTGGGATATGCGATCTGGACATGTAGTACAATCATTTGAAGGACACCAATCAGACGTAAACAGCGTGAAATTTCATCCCAGTGGCGATGCTATCAGTACCGGCTCTGATGATAGTACGGTGAGTTATTTTGCAAATAATACAAGTTAAAGAGGTAAAAGTGGGGAAAAGAATTACTTTTTCTTTATTTTCTAGTGTCGTTTGTTTGATATGAGAGCTGATAAAGAAGTTGCTGTTTTTAGTAAAGACAGTATCATTTTTGGAGTGAATTGTGTAGATTTTTCCGTAAGCGGGCGTCTACTATTCGCAGGCTATAATGATTATACAGTGAATGTGTGGGATACACTTAAAGCACAGCGCGTTTGTTTGCTGTATGGCCACGAAAACAAAGTTTCTTGTCTTCAGGTATCACCAGATGGTACAGCGTTATCTACTGGAAGTTGGGACTATACACTAAGGGTAAGACAAATACTATTGTTATCGAGTGGAAACAAAATAACATTGCTTTATTTATTCTAGATCTGGGCTTAAGCTGGCACATTATCCTCACTGAGTGTTCGCTTCAGTATTGATAAAAATAAGTAATTGAAAATTACTCTGGTCGTAATGTTACATGTCAGATCTCAGATTAACTTTAGCCTAAATCCTATATAATACGCTAGCCATTTGACGTTATACAACCAGAAGATATTAATGAAGAACAAAAATAGAAATATTGCAATTTAGTATGTAGATTTAACAAGTTCGTGTTTCGTCGTATGCTTTGTTTTAATCTATTTACAATAATATTTATTGGTTCTAAAATTAAAGTTATCTAAGTGTTATCCGTAATAAGGTAAATAAGATGTAGTAATATTGTCGTACCAAATTTTAACCAAAAAGTAAACAAACTGTTGATAGTAATGTTTGAATGGTATCCAATAGCATGATTGTGAAAATAAAATACGATCTGATGAAATGTAATCGTATATGAATTTGGTATTTTATTACCTAGTCTATCTATTTTAATATAAAAATGGTACGACATGAAGTGGATCCCACACCGTTAAGAGTCTTTTTTATTTATTTCTTTTTACAGAGACTTTTGCCGTCAGGCCAACATTCGGTTAAGAGGCGAATGTTAGCCTTAGCCTGACGGCCAGTCTACAAAAAAAATCCCTCACCGTTACAGTTGCATTATGCGTGACCTGCCTTTTGCATCTATAACGCAAACCCATGCAGCATTTTAGATATAAATAGTGTTGGGTCAAAGCCAAGGTCTGTTTATACCAAGGTGTATGTATTTACCAGGTGAATTTTTATCGCTTTCATCCGGCGACATCTTTGGAATTGTTATGTCAAAATCGCATACAGTTTTCAGCACCCTCTACAGCCCCTCGCTAAATTCTGTACCAGAGCTCCCAGAAGTGTTATGTCAGGTTGAGAAATGTCAATTTGTTCTGGACGACTTCACCTTCTCAATACAAACACCTTGTGTTTATACCAAGTCTCGTAAAAGGCCTGTTTTGACATGTTAAAACAAATAGAAGAAGGGAGTTTCATTCAAGGTGTTTATATTTAGAAGGTTGATTCGTTCAGGGCAAATTAACATTTTCCAACACTTCTGGGAACTCTGGTACATAATTTGGTGAGGGACTGGTGGGGGTTCTAAAAATTGTATGCGATTTAAGGGCTTGGTCACTACTTTGCCGCATGCATGTAAAAACATGGGGTTTGACGTAAGTGACAGGCCATACGAATTTGCCGTACGACAAAATCAAATCAGTTTGATTTTACCGCATCGCCTCATGCGGCGTCATGTTAAATTACTGAAGAAAATGAGTTGAAACTTCAAAAGTTGATTTTGGAAACCTGACAATAAGATTGCGCACCGAGATCACACGATTATAGCCTCATGAACCCAATAATCTTTTTGACAGATAGATTATACGAACGGTGAGCTTTTGTTTTTCACAAATAGATGGCGCCACTTCAAATCAAGATTATAATCGAGAATACGCGTCGTCGATCCTGGCTTTAAGAGTTAATATTTCTGCACAAAGGTAGTTGGTTTGATTCGTTAATCTTTTTAATTATTTTTATCTTTTTGATACTTTATCAACTTCAAATTTAACTCAAATATTAGCTAAATTTAAACAAATTCGATACATGAATTTAACACGGGTACAGACATGTGGCCGTCATGCTGTAAAACGGACTTCTTTCTTCTACTTCTTTTTACCTGTGAAAACGGTCCTCTTCAAGGTCTCTTTAGGAATCAGGTCTTGTAATCGTAGGTCTTTGGCAGCTCACCATTTTGGTCTCCCGTTTTGGACTGCATGCTGTCAAACGCGTTTGAATTTTTGAGTTTGCAAACATGTTTTGTTGTTCTTCTGATTCGTAAACCGTTTTACACTTTTTTTTATTAACAACAATTTTAATCCAAAGATTAGCTAAACTTAAAAAAAAATGAAAACTTTAATTGAACACTGTGGCCACCATGCTGTGTAATGGACTCCTTTCTTCTACTTCTTTTTACCCGTCAAAACGGGCTTTTTACGTGGCCTGATATATCAACAGATCTTGGTAGCATGCGATTTTTGTAAACACTTTCTGATCAAACTGTCAAAATACAGGGCTCAAAATGCCGGACGTGCTAAGGCTATGCGGTGTAATCGAGTATCGCGTAACGTGGGTAAGGACTGTATTGAACTTCATGTATAAACCTTGTAAAAACCACATATTGCTAGTGTGTAACAGGCCTTATGGATTGAATGTGAAACATAATGTAGGCAGATGTTAGCGATACTCGTATGCGTCTGGCATTTTGTGGTGTGTGGAATAGCGTGAATACATGTTGAGCGTAGTTTTCGACGAGAAATTTGTTTGCGAAGTACATTTATCCTAATTGCTAACCGTAAAAGTGATAACTAAACTTCAATGGACGTTTTTCTGAAACCCAGAGAGTTACAAACCTAGTTTTATCAGATCAGATCGATTGTTCCGCTACCTATATGACATTTTATGTGTATGTATTAGTGCGCTTGTTAGCTGGTGTTTCCGGAGCAGACTGGAATGCGAAAAAGAAAATAACCAAAAAGAATGGTGGAACAATCGTCTGTGGTGTGTCCTATTTGCTACTCCTCCGTCTTTCTCCGGAAATGAAGTGGAAAGAATGATCCTGCAAGGAATAAGCGCTTTGGCGTTTCGGTACGCGTGAAATTGAAAACCTGCCAAATTGGAAATTCTATAGTGATTTTTGCTCGCGTGTAGGATTGATGGTGTGAAAATGTAAAAGAAACAATTTAGTGGTTAAGTGCTGATAGGGTTATATAAACATTGTGCTATGATGATAACGCTGTTTTAATTGTTTCCATACGTAGTCACATTCAAATAGGCTTACTAGAAAATAGTTGTGAAGTGTATGTGGTTCATAAGAGGAAAAGTACTATTATGTGATTGCCTCTGTTTTGAAGCATTTAGATGTATTCATTTAGTAATAGTGCCACGGTTGTATCGAATACGTAGCCATTCGGTGGTATTGTGTTCTATTTATTATGAAAAATAGCGTGCCACCAACTTAAAACCATTTGATCAATAATTCATTCCTATCTGAAGAATACAAGAACAACATTCATTCTCGCATCATGAATGCCAGAATAGTTCGGGTTTGTTTTTGCATTGAGAAAAGAATGTTTTAATTAGAGGATCTATCAGCACATATACGGCATGATCGAGTTTTATTCTTCTAAATTCTATTTCAGCATTTGTTAAAAGAATCGTGTTTCTTCTCATTACAGAAGTCATCAAACAGAAAAGTATTAAATTGAATACATAAACTTTGTATGGAAAGTATTATATCTTACGAAAAAAAAAGGTTTATGATCTCTTCTACGAACGCAAGTGTTTAAAAATGTTGAACTTGAAAATCAAACGAACGCGGTTAAACAAAGTGCTTATTCAACGAGTGTAGTGCCTATAGGAAAAAAACCTCCGTATCGTATGTCAATAAACGAAGGCATTGCTCTAACGCAAATGGAGATTGCATGCTTCGTGGATTGCTTTTCGCTTAAACTGCGTGAGAGGTCTGCGTATAAAACCATCGGTGTTAATATGAAAGATTTTACCAATCGTGCGATAAACGTATGTACTCAAGAAAGTGAACAAAACAAATGTATCATGCCGTCCCACAACGGAGTTTCTTTGGTGACCACTTGCTCTATGACATACTTAATTCGATTCTACAAGTTCCTAGCGCGACATTCCGGTGAGTAATAGTAGTTAAATACTCGATGCTTTCAATTATTTAAGAAGCTTTATCAGCACAGCAAACACAACAATCACTGTCAAAAAGGCCGTACATGTAGTTTATGGCTTGTGTAAAGAGGGAAATATGAATGTTGTATTTGTTTGTTGGCGGTTCGATGGTTCAATGGTAGACGCGCCGAATTCTGCAGGGTCTGGACGTAGATCTATTCCCATCTTACTACCGCTTATCATCATCAGGTGTGAGTACAGAATAAGAATAACAGAATAAGAAAACATAAGATCGTTTTAGGTAGTAGGGTTTAGGTAGGTTGTGATTAAGTGTAACCATAGCAGGATAGTATGGCAGCGGTCCGAATGGGATTCGATGCAACGTCGGGCCTGATCGTATGAAACAGGCCTACGCCACTATCCAAGAGACCACCGAGCCGCCCCATTCATATTGTTAACCTATAAAATATAAGAAAGTAAACGAGCTTGTGGAAATGATTTGTTTACTACATAGCATCAATTTAATCAAAAACGCTTAAAACCCTTGGTAGTTCTAGTTAAAGATGAGTGATCAGATCCACAAGAAAAAAAAATCAGTACTAATAATACTTGAGCTAAAGCAACTTTATCATATGGTTTTTTCTTTGAGCTCCTATAACATTTTTTTAACCGGTGTTGTTTATTTAATACCATCAATCAGCACAAAAAAAATTGGGCCGGCTCGGTGGTCCAGCGGTAACGGCGTAGGGCAGTCAAAAGGCCAGTCGCCGGTTCGAAACTCATTCGGACCACTGCCGCCCCCCATACGCAGGATTGACTATCCTGCTATGGGTACGCTATCACAACCTCCCATACGTAGGATTTACAATCTTGATATGGACGGGTACACTTAGTCACACAATACGGCCAGGCCGTCACTACGAAAAAAAATAGCACAAAAACGCATAAAACGCTTAGTCGTGCTTAGTGATGTGCGTTCCGGGGCGAACCTACGGTTCCGGACTGACTACCCCCGAACCGGCTCCGAACAAACAGCTATAGATTGGCATTGAATATGGTGGAATGTATAACGAAGGTGTCGTAATAGCGCTTTTCGGTTGCAACACCCACTGTAAACATATCGTCCTCATAAGCACCTTCAAGCTAGTTTCAAAATACAGTTCCTGCAAATTGATTTGACGACACCTGTTCGGTTCGATTGTAGAGTTGAAGAAATAGTTTTTTATGAGAGTATGAACGTTTCTGATCGTTATGTTATAAACCTGCACGGAAACGATAGACTTCTCTTGTTAATTCGTTCGTCTGTTCATTTGTTCTTCCTTCTGATGGGGATCCGGTGCACTGCGTTCACGAATACAGTTTTTCCTGGCCTCATTCAGAGGTGCTGCAAGTACTTTCGTCTTCGGGTATCCTTTACTTTACTGTTTGTTATATCGGGAACAACAGTTTTGCGGTCTTGGTCTGGAACAAACTCCGAAAACGCTCACGATCAATCCATTATCTCGACCTTGATGGCGGACGCCTCTACACCATCATCTAACCTCAGCTTGGTGGGTCTACTACGCCTCCTCTGTCTTTGTGGACGACCTAAGAGGACTTCACGGGCTGGGTCGTCCGGTTCCATGCGTATAACATGGCCGTCCCCCGGAGCTGGGGGAGCTTAATCCGCTGTTCAATGACGATATCGTTATGTTATACAGCTCATACATCTTATCGTTGTATCGACTGATCCATTGTCCCACCACACTTATGGTGCCAACAATCCTCCTGAGCAACTTCCTCTCGAACCTGGCGAAGAGGGTTTCGTCAGATTTGAACAGAGTTTATGCTTCAAAGGCGTACGTGAGTACTGGAACTATGTAGGTGTGATGTAGTCCCAGCTTTGTCTGTTGCGACAGGTTTTGTGAGGTGAAATGCTTCCTCAGTCTAATAGAGGTGTCCCATGATTAAATTTCTTTCCTCCATGTAAAACAGGGATATTTGTTTACTGTTTTACATAAGCCTTTTTTTATTTGGGTCTCTCCGCTCTGATATGACACTCGTCCTCATCCTGTGAACACATCCTTACAATTTTCATACGCAGACAACAAAAGAGAATTCTTTCTCACTCTTGCCCATAAACAATATATCCCTGAACGAGAAAGCATCGGTTTGTTTTTTTTTTGGTTCGATTCTATTAATTCACACGTTGATATGACGAAAATATAGTTGACGTTTTTTTTACTCGTTTAGGGTTAAATTCGTTGCGTCTTGTTTCCGTTAATCTGCATTTGTAACTATCATTTGTTTTATTGCGATTACGAAGATTAATTATTCCGACCAGATGATCCAGATCAATTTATTGAATGAACCGATCCTCAAAAAGATCCGTTTTCAACATCACTAATTAAGGGGGTCTCTTCAGCCATTACCAGTTTGATGACGAAACGCTGAAAAAACGTAGTGTAGTCGACTGTGCCTATTGATTGACCAGGTCAACCTGGGCAGAGCAGGCGATATTGTTCAGCAGTAAATATGCCATATACAGCAGCTAGTGTACCAATCGACGTTTGATGTGGAGCGATAGAGGCTCAAGAAGCGCAAGGCGTGTTTCGTAAGGTGGTAGTTGACTCTCCACGTAAGTCGTAGCAGGGTAGCAGGTCCAAAGCGTACCTACATTGGATAAAACCAGGCGAAAGACCCCTCAGCAAAGCGTGTTATGCACATAGGGTTCTAGATTTTTTAATCAGTCGAAACAACAGTCCCAGCAGTTGGTGGCAGCAAAACATCAACTGCTCGGTTTGTTGGTTGAGAGACAGTTTAAAATCCTTAATTCGGTCAACGTAGTGGATTCGGTATTCTTCCAAGTTATGGTAGTTGAGAGAAATTATACGAGTTATTGAAAAGGAGATTTTTTCTATATTATCTATACAATGTTCCAATCTGCGTTTTAACCACAGGTCAGAGTCAGAGTGAATAAGTTAGATAAATGCTGTCATGTGCACACCAGTTAGTCCAAAAAATAGACGGGACAAGCAATTCTCGAAGAAAACCTAATAATTCCGATGAGTCATATAAGACTCTAGCCATTTAAACAACGTCTTTCCCATTCCCAGTTTGGCTAGCAGGAAGTTATGTTCAATACTGTCTAAAGCTACTTTTATATTAGTGTATATATCGTCTATTTGCGATATCCATGCTACTGAAGCACTGCGATGTAAAGACAATTAGTGATGATAGAGCATTTTGGAAAAAAAAATCATGTTACTGCTAGCTGATGCAATAGCGAACTGATCTCTTTAAGCTGGAGTGGACAAATATTTAAAAAAATCTTCGCACAGATACGGTTTTTGTGGCTCTGTAGTTGACTTTTTTTTATCATAGGCTGGTTAGCTTCAGTGACTTCATGCTTAGATATATTGAAGTCAGCCAAATCATTCATCTTTTATTTCTTCTTTCATATTGTGTTGAATGGGTGTTGAAACGTGAAACATGGAAAAACTGTCGTGATCTAATAGCTCTTGTTGGCGCGAAAAATTCCAGTGTACTAATAATAATGAATAGAATATCGATAGAGTTTACAATTTTGTGGCAAGTTGATCAAGACTGGAGACCTAGTAGGAGACACCAAACTTCGTGCGAAGACTTTCTACAAAAATACAGGGATTTAAATTGATCTGATTGCAAGTTCATTTGTTAATATTTTTAGACTATTTACGCTTAATCAAATTTACGCTTAATAAAATAATCATTCCATCAAGAAAAAGTGTTTATGTGGAATTTTTATTCATTATTTTCATTTTCAAAAGCATTATACCGTCTCTAACATAGCTGGCCTAAGGTGCATCGATATCAACTATTTTAGGTGCCATAACTCATGCAAGGATAAGGCTTGCCGAAGCACTAATGTATGCGTTGTCAAACTTACCGTACATGCCTATAGAAGCAATTGTAGCCTCAATGTTTGGCATACGACACAATTGAGGTTCCAACCACCGAGCAAACCAAAAAAAATCTCAACCAGTGAGATTTTCCTGTAATCATAAAGAACGCTGTTTCTAACGGTTTCAATAACATCTAAATTAGATACGAAATTAGATTATTTTTGAGCATGAATAACATGAATGAGATTTATCCTTGCTATCATTATTTTCGATTTTTTTACTGTTAATTTTGTAGGTTAAAGTCTGTCGTGACATGACTACGTGCCAAAACTTCCCAGAATTAGCCTTGATCTGTAAAATATATTCAACTAAAAGAACTATAATATTCATCTAAAAGAACAGTTTTTGGAGTCACGGTAGATGATTGGCATTATTGTATCCATAAAGCAATTTAATAGATTTGGTTTTATACTTTTCTAAATACGCGTTCTTCTGCAAACGATAAAATATAATGTCTCACTCCCCCGGTGGAGAAATTCGCTGAATCGAGTGGGGTCGTTCTGAGCGCCAACCGATATTAGTCCCTATTTTTCTTGGCTCTTAATAAACATGATACCCGGATTGATCAAGTTCGTCCTTTGGCTCCTTTCCAAAACGAACCCAGAATTTATATTTTAATCTAGGCCTCCGCAGTATCAATTATGTTTAACTGAAACAGTTTTGGTGCTATGAATTTGATTTTAATTTATCAGGTCGACCCGAACTCGCCGCACCAACGGCTCGGCTCGAACCTAGGTTGACCGGTCCGACCCGAACTTGCTGCACTAACTGGTTGGAATTGCCTATGCTTTCGGGCAGCTGCTGAACCTACTTGCAGCTTACGGGTCGACCAGAATGACTCCCGATCGCTTTCGGATGGCTCTGACCTGGTAGGTGTGTATCGATTCGAACATCACTACTCTGAACTAACTAAGGTTATGGGTGCTTTACAGCATGCGATTTTCGACATGCGATTCACATGAAGTGATCGCTAGGATGGTCGCAGCTCACCATTGCAAACATTGCAATTATGTATTACAGTAGTGATGTCATTATAAAATAACTTCAAATCATCTTTATTTTCAAAGAGTTTTAAAGTAAATTTTCACCAGCGGCTTCTGATTACCCTGTTTGCTCCCGTAAGGATTGATTTTTAAAGCATCCAGCTTAACTTCCTCAGAAGCTTGACATTATAGATGATAGATGATAGGCGCTGGCTCTCGAACCGGCTCCGGGCGAAAGTAGGTCCCCTAGCCGTTGGTGCGATCCGGAACGCACATCACTGGTGTAGATCACCAGATGAGTTCATCATCTATGTTTATAGTAAGATACATGCCCCTTTGAACAGGATTGGACGAGGCAAAATTCTATGCACTTTGCAAGCAACGGCCGGGAACATATAATGTAGAATCTCTGGAAATTTGTTTGAGATCATTGCTACTAAGGATTGAATTCCTTCGGTTCCAAATAATCGTTTTACAAACCCTGATTTCTTTATTTCTTTAAACTTTGACAACGATGTGTTGATGTGTTGATTGAGTTATACTTACTTATTACTACGAATACGATGTTCATTTGTTTCTTGTTTGTTTTTTGTTTTTTTTTTCAGGAAGGAGGCGCATACATTTACTGTTCCAAAAATATTGCAAAGGATCGGTGTTTAGTGTTGTAATATTTCTAATTTTAAGTTTTTGCTTTCCAATAACAGGTAAGTGTGAGATGAACAATATTTGACCCTTTATAAAAAAATAAATGCTTTAGTTTATACTACTGTTTTTTAGGGGTGGCTCGGTGGTCTATTTGGTAGTCGCGTAGGTTTGTGTCATAAGATCAGACCCAACGTTACATTGAATTCCTTTCTGACCGCTACCGCCCCCCATACGGAGGATTGACTATCCTGCTATGGGTGCACTAAGTCACAGCCCCCTGTACGCAGGATTAACAATCTTGTTATGGATGGGTACATTCAGTCACAGAAAGAGCCAAAGAAAATTAGTGCTCTGGTATGCCTTAACCCTGCAAGGGTTGCTGCTGCAGCGCTACGATCGCTCCGGAACTAGCTCCTCTCCGACCGCCCCGGGGCGAAAATAATAAAAAATATTTGCGTCTAAAGCTAACAAAATGTCCTCCTGATGACTATTTTGCTGACTGAAAATACTTTACATTTTTTGTAAGTATCCATGTTGTTGTTTTTCGTACATTCGCATATTCTCTTCCACGCAGTTGTTTTCAGTTTCGGTGCGGGTAGGTGAAGCACGCTCTGGAGCGATCGAAACGGAATTCGTTCCGGAGCGATTGGAGTTTAGTTCCGAAGCAGTCGCGCTGCTCATGCCTTTTTTCAATAATATGATGAAAACTGTGATAATTATCATATTTTATTTTACAATATAAATGCAAACATGCAAAATTTGCATACGAAATCACTGCATATCTGATGTCTGAAATTTCAATATGGCTGAACAAATATTGAAGGAAGGTTGATGCCATAGCTGCAGCGCGATACTCGAATACTCGAAACACTTAAGAGCGCTGCACACGAAGCAAAAGAAGTGGCTGCTTTCTCGGAAACGATCTGTCAAAACCGTCTGTCATGGCGACAGGATTTGGATTCGAGAAAGTTTGCCGTTGTCGCGGCTTCATGTGTTGCCCCATTGAGTATCATGAACGTATTCGTGTATCGTGTCGCGGTCATGGCCTCAACAGCCGCGGTATCGAGTAAGTATAGTGCGAGCATGAGATCTATAGAAAAATCCAGTTTTATTTGACGACTAGACAAAATCGTTGTCGATTTAGAGAGTATGGTGGAGACCCTAAAAAAAAAACTGATAAATTCTTTTGAAGTGGTAGAATACTGCATTAAGTTGAGATAGTGTTATGACGTCACCCATGATACTATGTAAAGATTAAGACCCCCCTAGGTGGTTTAAGTGGTAACGGTAACGTAGTCTTGTTCTCTTGTTCGGGCTGCTGCCACCCTCCATAAGCAGGATTGATTTGGCTGCTGCGTATACAGTAAATCACAGTTCTCGATACGCGCCCTGCAATGGGTGGGGTACCCTAAAGAAGAAGCAATACGCACATTAGTGCTCTGATAGGCCTTGATCCTACAAGGATTGTGTGCCACCAAAGAAATATTTAAAAAATATGTTATTTGTACTTACGTTAGTGCAAAAACAAATTAGTTTTTGATTGAAAAAATTAAGTGTCCAAGTAAGCCATGTTGGGGTATACTTAAGATTGCCTGAAGAAATGTCATCACAAATGTTATAATGTTCTATGATCGTTTTTAGTCCTCATGCTCTAATGAAAAATGAAAATGAAAAATAAGTGAAATAGTAATTGCATTCGCGAAATATAAGAAATTCTCTATCGTTTCCTTTCGTCAGCAATAGTAGAACTGCTTATATAGAACAGCAGTGTGCTGAACACACTGTACATATGCTTATATTTGTCAACGATTTTAACCGTTAGTGCCATCGTGCTTATCTATAGTCTTTATCAGCCCTCCTATAAAACTTCAAAGGTTGCGCAAGGTATGATGAGTTGCATCATAAAACTATCTGCACTTAAAGTAGTATTTTACTGCTTCACAATGACTTTCTTTTTTAAACAAAATCATACTCTTTTTTACTATTTTAAACGAGTTTAAAAAGTCGCCAAATAACATATAGTCGCCAAATAACATATTAGTCGCCAAATATCTTCAGGAACTTTTGAAGAATAGGCATCGTTTTTAGGGCCGGCTCGGTGGTCCAGTGGCAACGACGTAGGGCTGTCAAAAGGCCAGTCGTCGTTTCGAATCCCATTCGGACCACTACCGCCCCCCATACGCAGGATTGACTATGCTGCCCCCCCCCTTACGCATGATTAACAATCTTGATATGGATGGGTACACTCAGTAACAGAAAGAGCCAAAGCACATTAGTGCTCTAGTTATGCCTTAACCCTACTGGGTTGTTGTGCTACCGAAGAAGAAGAAGAGATGGTTTTAAGAAACGGTCTTAGTATTGTTCTATCAAATAGACCTTTTCTTTTTCTGTCCTATCGAGATGAAAGTTGTAACGTGGTTTTATTAGATTACTTAAGCAATATTAACCTTAAAAGGAAATCACAGTGTTGCAGCAAATATGATAAAACTAACAATACTAAACAAAGTGTTGACCAACGTGTAGCAGTTATCAGAGTAGAGAGTGTATAACTGTGATTAATATAAGTGTTCACGAACCCGTGTTAAGGAGAGTTCCTTGAACGCTGTGTAGGTCTATTTTCTTATGAATACAAAAGATTCGATACTACGAATCGCTTAATATGTGTGTACAAATTATGGAAGTTTCATTGTTTTTTTTTATTCTAGAGTAGAAGTATTTCATTTGGATGCTACCCTCTGTACATTCAAGATCGTTATTAGTTTTTAGTTTTATTGTGTATATTAATATCGGTAAACATCAAAGGGCGAAATTATCAATTAAGGCAGAATTTAAAAAAATACTACCAAATGTTCCTTTTTTTTTTACAAGATTTCATATCCATGTTATGTAACCTTTTAGAGTGACGAGCCACATTCAAAATCTAACAGAAGTTGGAAAAAAATGAAGAGAATGGAATTGCACATATGAGATGAAAGTACTTCAACTAAGTAAAAATTGATTTTTTGTTTTTATTCAATGAATGAAAGCATCAAAATGGCAAAAATGGCAATTCAGATTTGTTCGAATTGGCCACCTTTCGCACAAATTTTAGCCTTAAGACGGTCAATGCTTCGCATGCAGCCTTAAAGTGGTTCTGCGGTATTTTGGTCCATTCTCGGCGAAGCGCTTACATGAGCTGATCGATACTTCGGTAGTTTTATGGGCCAACCTTATTTTCCAAAATACCCCAGGTTTAATAGTCCAACGGATTATCATCTGGTGATTTTGGTGACCATTGAGTGATGGAAATGAAGCGAGGGACCTCATTTTGAAACCATTCTTGGTTGGCGTGTGCTCAGTGCTAAGGTGCTGAGTCCTGTTGGAAGGTCTGCGGCCGAAACATTTACATTCCCAGAGCTTCAGAGCTCCCTTCAAAATATTTTCGCAATAGATTTGCTTATTTATTTTGACCCCACAGTCGATTAATACGAGCGGTGAGCGACCATCGCCGGTTATGGCGGCCCATACCATCACCATGGTCGGTTTTAGAGTTCTGGAGAATAACTGTTAATGCAAATTTTCATCCGACCGCTCTAGCAACAAATAGTTTCTCATCAGAGAAACCCAAATTTAGTAATTTACCACTTTCGGCCAAGCGTCGCGACGCTTTAGCTCTTCTTCTTCTTCTTATATGCGAGTTTGGGCCTATATCCTCCTATGTTTGATGCTAACCATCTCTCATATTCAGAGGCATATCGTACTCTTTTTTTGTAATTTCGACTGCTCTGAGTCATATTGACTTGGCTTTTTCTTTTACTGGTTTAGAAAATTATTTTGTTTTCCTTCACGAATTTCACTATCCGCTTAACCATCCCTCCATCCCTGTCTTGAAAATGGGTTTTCAAACTCTCCCTGGTTACTCCTAACGATGGGTCATATTTGGTACATTCGTATATCATGTGGCTAGCGGTTTCTGGTACTTTACAGTAATTACAATTTGGATCATCCACAATTCTCATTGTATGCAACCAGTATTTTGCAAGATCGTGACCTGCTAAGATTCTATTCATTGATCTTTTAGGAATATAATCCTATTTTTATTACTCCTTCCTCCGTTTCCTTCTTTCCTGCCTTCTTGGGTGATAACTGCAGCAGTCTTCTTTCCTTCACTCTTGGTTGGACTTCGAGAGATGATATCCTCGTCGAGGATCGGACGATACGACACCCTTCGATTACACTGCGAGGCTCGGACGATTACTAACTAACTCTGGTTCGGATACGGCACCGTTTTTATACTACGCTGCCCGTATCCAGAACCTTCTACTATTTTCTTCCCGCCTACTTGTGGTTTCTAGATGCAGGTAGATTAGTAGCGGACCTTCTGGTTGCGATCCTTCCAGAACATCATAGTTGGCCTTCTAATCCGACGCTCTGTCGCCACAATCTTATTTCACTTGCTGAAAGGTCGATTTCCTGATGCCATGGCTTGTTATGGAAATTTGGTTGGAAAAACTCGAATTTTTTACCTTTCGTTTCACATTCTTCCCTGTACCACTTTTGTGTTTCTTCTATCATTTTGTTTTTTGTTAGCTCTTGTTAATCGAAGTCTTTTATTTGTGTATCGATAAGATCTTGCACTTTTTGAAACTATAAAGGTATTAGTCCAAGCTCATTATTTAATATATGCGATGATAAGCTCACGAGCCATTTGTCGGTCACTACGATATGATTTTCGTTTCTTCGGCCACTACGATGTGATTTCGTGCCCCGTGGTGCTTTAGCCTCGGTGTGATGGAAAAAATGAAATTAAAAATAATAATAATTGTTTTAGGCTTTTTTTTTTATATAAAATTTAAATTTATTTTGAACATACAAAAACCTCAAGGCAAAACCCACACAAAAATTAACCTTTACATAAAATGAATCATACTTTTTATCTAATTATGTGTTTGTCGACATTTCTAGTGCCGAATCTGGTTGGTGCAAAAAATGTTGTCAACTTTGTAGGGCTTCGGTGGTTTTATTCCCGTTAGTGAGACACCTGCTAAAGAGCCATGTGCGAGCAATGATCACAGTGGAGTTTCATGCGTTTTACCAACTTATGTTTTGCAAACCTTTCCACCGCAGCTAGAGAGCTAAAACGTCACATAAAGATCGCGATTCGTCCCCGTACACTGGTATACAATGGGATACTGTGGACACATGCTAAATTCGATTTCTGTATTACAAACTCTGCATGAGAAACAAAATGTTGTAAAAACGTTGTATGAAATATTTAAGAAGCTGTATAGCTCGCCAACGCTTATGTTACTGTTATGTTATGTTAGAATCATAGAATCAAGAATCTTAGATTTGTAGAAAAAAGAGTCATAAAGATTCTATAGTATGTTTAATTTTTCACCTGTTTTACATTGTTTCGTGTTTTTTTTAATGATGATCGAATGATTTTTTTATTAATAATGGCTGTAGCCTTAATTGTACAGTTAAGATGCTTACAGGATGAGTGATTCCACAAACACGAAGATATATGTCATAACAATCAGGTGTCTGATTGTACGACACAATTGTGTGTGAATACATGTGGTATATAAGCATTCCGTAAAATGAAACAAAATTGGATCTGATTAAATAAGAACACAATCGTATACGAATTTAGCAATCGTATAAGAAAGATTCCCTAAAAATGGGAATAAAAATCTAAACGATTGTAACAAACACTACCACAAATGAAGAACGTGGTCGGAACATCTGTCTCCAAAATGAATATGATGTTAAGAACAGATCAATTTTTGCTTTCTCTTTGCCTTTTCTCTTTTTATTGCCTTCGAGCGCAAAGTAAAACGAAAAGAACAGAACAGTTCCTTTTTAAGAAGGAATGAGACACATTATGGTGGCCATAACGTACTACCACCAACTGGAGTTGTGTCCTTCATTTTTCTAAAAAAAAAAACGTGTATAAGAATCTTTCCATACACCCGGTCCAAATAATTCCATACAGCCGGCAGCGTAAAGCTGAAGCCTAACGAGACCCAAAGCAAGGAAACAGAAGAAAATAAACTGAAAGAAGCAGAAAAGGTGCACATAAAACCAAAGCATGTTTGATGCGTTAGAAAGTTTGAGCCATGCTGGGTCATGGTTTTTATTTCGTTTTGTTCGCCAGTAGACAGCTGACTACAAGCAAACACGTGTTTGCCTTTTTGTTTACTTCTCTTCCTTTTTTTCTTCTGAACACATTGCACGTTTTCGTTGTGCCAACTGTTTTCAAATGTTCAAGTTATCTGCTGCACTGTCGTCCACACTTGTAAATGATACACGGGTTAGGTAAAAGATATTCCGGAAACTACTCGGCATTTGCACATTTGACCGATATTATAGTTTGAAGTTCGATCTTGTCGGCAGTATACAGTACCAACATTATTTGTTTCACTTTATTTATGGCATCATCAGGAATCAGGAATTAAGAATTTCGAATTTCGAAGAAAAGTTATCGTTATAGTTATTAGTTTTTAAGTCAATTTTGATTCAAGCAATACGGTCTGGCCGTCGCTACCGAAATTAAAAAGTGAATTTTGATAACTGCTCAACGAGCATTCTCTTTAGCAAAGCTAACAAGTAGAGTGTTTTTGGTTTCACACTTTTCGTTTTTACTTTCCCGTTTCGTTGCATTTTTTCAAATAAAACTATATGTAATAACATGGCGTCATTATTAGCCGTTGCATGAATTACGGAAAAGACAAGAAGTCTTCTTAATATCTTTAACAACTATAATGTTAAACATGGAACAATTCATCTATGCTCATTCATTCATTTGTTAAGACATCACATCTTATTACTTTACATCAGTTTAATTTTCTTTGCAACCAATTAGAATGTTTCCATCCTTTGGTCGAATTTACGGAACGGATATTTTCAAGGGCTAGGATAATGATAAATTGTAAACTAACATGGTGAAATATAAGGAAGAATATATTAAAATACGTTGAACGCGATGGTAAACTTATTCCCGCTCTGTTATACGTTATTATAACTTGTTCTATGTATTCATTTTACTGTCTTAATTTGCTTTACATACAATTTGTATATTTGCAAATTAAGAAGGCCACCACACTACGAATGCATAGTCCACCACGGGCCGCACTAGGAAATAGTATAATTACTTCATGGCGGCCTGATCGCCGACATCTCATACAAGAACCTTTAGAAGTTCTATCAGTAGATCAGATGACTAGTAGACTCTTTGTGCCGACGTACTGAAGCTCGTACTGGAATTATCAGGATCATTTGGTTGCATGAACCGAGATTGAGCTGATCTTCAAAAAAAGCTCATCATTAGTGTCTATGGATTGCGATTTATAAGAAATTATTGTTAATAAGTACGTTTAGTTCGTATGTACTTGCGTTTAAACCCAAATTGTAAATGAACGTCTTGATGAATCTTTATAGCTCCAGATTTTCACGCTAAGAATGCAACTTGGAGATTTGTTCTCTGCTTTACTAGGATACTAGGATTTGTGATACTTGTTTTTTTAACAGTTTTGTATCCAACCTCCAAAATGTACTTAGAAATAGGGGGTTTCCTTTGGTGGAGAAATGAAGTTGAACTCTCGAATCTTTTTTGAGCTATATAAGGATTAAATGTTACTATTATAACATTAGAGGAATAATATGAATCTTTGCTTTTCTATTTAGCTATGAATCAGTATACCGTGACGCGCATTTATTTTTGGACACCTGTAAATCGGTTGGATTTTGTATTATTAACATTATTCTTCCTAGACTTCTTTCAATCTTACCTTGCCTGTTCGCAACGGGGAGGGGTAGGAAGAGTTCTCTGACAAAGTGTGAATTCGTTTTTTAATTTCTGGGAACATGTTGAACACATGAAATGAAATCGATTTGCCGGTGTCCAGAATTAAGTGTTCGCGACAAAATCAGGCTCTGTTATGCTTCTTCTATTTTTCTCTGATAGTACGATAAGTTATTATAAACTTTTTATTGTTTGTTGTTTTTTTTTCAAATCAATGAACAAACTGTGTTTACCATTATTTGAAGCTCACTCGAATAAACGAATGAACAGACTGTGTCTGCAGGTTCTTGTCTGTTGGTTAGCCGTACGATTGGTGGACATATAAGCTGCAACGGTAGGATTCCTCCGAATTTGTAGGGAACATTGCAATTGTCGTGTGGAGTTTTGCAATCATATAGTGGAATCGTGCAATCATACAGGGGAACTTTGCAAATGTACTGTGGAATTTTGACATCTACCGCGGGAGCCGATGTAAACAAAACCGCGCGGGTTTGTAAATTTCTGCATTTTTACAAATGTTTCTGTACTTTTACGCAGGAAAATGTAAGCTTAGCACTTCTCGAGCAAGAATCCTGCTGGAAACCATTTCATGGTCGAAGAATACAATCACAAAATTGCATTTGAATTTGGGTTGTTTACAGCGGCTCCCGCGGGAGATGTCAAAATTCCACAGTACATTTGCAAAGTTCCCCTGTATGATTGCAAAACTTCACACGACGATTGCAATGTTCCACTAACCGGTTGAAACGTTCCACTAATTGATTGAAATGTTCCATTATATGACTCGAAACCCTTTAAGAGTTTAATTCAATTTTTCTTGAATTTATATTGCTTGTCAATAAGACATCTGGTGTTCACGAATTTTAATGGAAATTATTTTCTGGTGTTTTTGGGATTTTAGGAAACACGCACCCTTGTGATAACGACAGACACTTTTTTTTCAGGGAATTATGGATACAATGATTTGAGCAATTTTAAAGATTTTCATTAATTAAATGATAACCAGTTAGCATCAAATAAGCTTTCGGAAGAAATTAAACAATATCAATTGTACAATATAAACATGATTTGATATTGATTTGTGTATATTTTCTGAAGGTGTCCATCTTACCCATATCAAGTGTCCGTCTTTCCCTCATACATCCTAACTATTCAGGATATATTTCATAAAAGAAACATATTTATAAGTTTAACGATATCTTAAGCTTACATTAAGGTGTCCGTCTCTACCTACGGTCCCGTATGTCAAATGTCACCATTGTCGATGGTGAATTTATTTACCAAATTTCGATTAGGTTTACATTCTTTTGTGTAAATTTATTATTTTATAGTATAAAATAAAGCTTTTGAATTTGCAAACTTTTGTAAAGTTGTATTTTATGTTAAAATATATTAAAACTTCTCGTCTTATTTCTACATCATCCCCCTCACACTCATCTGAAATTGTAAAATCGAATTGTGATTGACTGTTTTTCCATTCCATTTGATATGTAGATCAAACTACATATTGTTAAACAAGGAAGAATAAAAACGCATTGATTTTTTACCCCACATCTTATTGCGTGGTAAAAAGCTGTGACCATCATCAAAGCTATAATTTTATAGCAAAGAATACTCTCTTACTGCATTAGAGTCATTTTAACTAATAAATATAATTGTGTTGATAACATTCAGCTATGTAACAGTCAATTATAAATAATTCATACGTATCTTATCTTTATAGATGCTTGTTCAAGTCGAACGACACCAAAGCCTCGCCCTCCCAGTCCAACATCCAGGCCCAATATTACTTTCCATACATACAAATGTCCCCCAGCTTATGCGGCTTGGTATTGTCTGAACGATGCTACCTGTTTTACTGTTAAGATTGGAGATTCTTTACTTTATAATTGCGAGTAAGTAGATGTTATGATAAACGTGTGTGTGTTAAAAACCAATTAAATAACTTTGTAATTCTAGATGTGCTGACGGCTATATGGGTCCCCGTTGTGAATATAAAGATTTAGATGGTTCATATTTGCGTAAGTATTGTAGCCAAGTTATAGTGCAATTTACAGTTTATATAACATTTGTGCTCGTCCTTTATGCCTTACAGCTACACGTCCAAGAATTATGCTTGAAACAGCTAGCATAGCGAGTGGGGCTATTGGATCCTTAGTGTTAATTATCATTGGATGGTTTTGTTGGTGCATTCGACGACATCAGCAACGTAAATGGAGCGGCAAGGAAACTAGTGTAGATGTGGTGGACTCTCCGGGTGTTGTACATGTTGTCCACAACGAACGATTACTTCGTCCATTTGGAACTCACCATCTTAAAACTATACCTATGAGTGATACATTTAAGTGATAAATAATTTTTAGAATGGACAAAAAGCTAATTATTTTAAGTTTACATGCAAATGACAAGGCATATATGATTTACATTCTGACCATAAATTAACTGATTTGAGTTAGATACTCATTCTTGGCAACTTTATGACCTTGTTGTCGCTTGAATCGATAAAGACACTTGAATCAAATATATAATTTGAACAAAACCCATAGTTTGTTTTCATGTAATATTTTTTTACCATTTTGGATGATTCCCTGACATACATGTATACATCAATTTGACTTAAAAAAAGCAAAATACCAAATCTAACAAATTTCCCTGCTCCAAAAAAAGAAAGCATTGCAAGTATTAAACGTCTTAAAACAACAATTGTTTTACGTAGCTTTCATTAATTAATCGTTGCTATCGTCATTTAAAGTCGCAAATGTTGGATAGTAAAATTAAATGAATAACGATACTATTACATTCATTTCTTTCTTCAGTATTCATTAACGTATTGCCGTGTTTTTATATTAGCTTTTGAAGTAAGTAACTAATAGGTGTCGAATTACATTGAATATTTGTTAAATTATTATGCAAAATCACTAAAAAGCATCGAGTGCATATTAATTCGTTTACCACTATTTTACCAGTTATACGTTTTAGCCCACGAGTCGAGCATGTCCGTTTCAGAAACTAAATATGAGGAAATGTAAAATTTTGAAAATGTTAGCTTGGTAGGGAAAGGAACATACGGATATCATAACTGAAAACAGGTTTTTCGGTTTTACAATGATTATAAAAAAACTCCTTAAACACATTGGTAAATATTCAATTTTCTTTATTATGTGGATTTTTTGAAAAGATTACGCACAAATAGTTTTGATTTTGTTTTGAAGTTTTGTTTTACGATATTTGTTTTATGCAAATAAAACTATTGTTTATTTCATAGTAGGTATCCTTAAACAGTTTATTAACCACGAATAACAGAAAGTGTCCATTCTAAACATTGATTATTATTATTAATGTTTGATGGTTTATATGTTACTAGACAAGAAAGTAAAAATAGCTAACTATGAACATCAAAATTATAATCAAAACTATTGGAGACGGAATTATTCGACCTGTTTGCGAAAAGATTAGAAATACGTTGAACAGAAATAGGTCATACGTATTAGATTGGCATTTAATAAACTAGGGTTTGTACATAACTTTTTTAGTGCTTCACAAATAGAATCGCTTACATATATTACGTTATTCGAATCAAATAAAAATCATAAAACGAAAATAATCACCGAAAATAGACAAAAATGCTAATAGTTCCGTCATTGAAATATGACTGAATGATTAGACAATTTTTATTTATTTATTAGGTTACAAAATTACTATAGTTACATGACACCTATTTATTTATAAGCATTAGGGCGTTTTCATAATAAGGTTTCAGTAAGAATTAAATTAGATGATGAAAATATTAGAGTTTTTGACACAGCATGTTATGTTGTTGAGTAAACCCAAACCCAGAAGCACGAAATTTTCACCAATCGACTGAAGCGTAACTTAAGCGTAAACCATAAGTTTTTCGTTTCATCTTTTGATCAATTTACGCTACATTTCATTTTTGTTGAGTTCTCATCAGACATGAAAAAATATGGAATAATTCAATTGTTTTTATGCATTACTTACATGTCTTCAAACTGGTTGATTATAAAAACTCATATTCATATTTGCATAGAATTGCAAATATGTCAAAGTAAAAGCTATGCTATGCTATGCTATGCACTGTACTAAGGCCTTACCATAAACAATGAACTAATGAATGATGATATGAGTTTGACATGAAGTAATAATTAAGTGACCTCTTTTAAAGTGCTAATTATACATATATATATAGCATTTTATACATATATAGCATTTATCCAACCACGCAAGTGTCTTGAAACAAACCTATTTGTACAGAAACCCTTAATTTATACTTTTTATACTTCAATGATGATGATTTTGATAGAAGACAGATAGATAGATTTTGTAATGAACGAACTATCTATTTCAGCAAAGAATAAGTTATTTTCTTCAAAAATCTACTTCACATAAAACGTTATTTGCCTACCTACTGCTTTTAATATTATTTTAAACGAAGTTTAAAATATGTCTTAGTCGTTTAATCCGTGTTTCTATAGTAAAGCTGAAGCAATATAACATTTTAGTTTCCTTATTTATAACATAATTGTAATATAGTACGAGCTTTAATGAAATTTAACGAAGGAAAGGTAAAATACACGTAAAAGATGAAAAAATAAAATTTAAACATAATTATCAACAAGCGTCACATATTACTTGCTCTTATGTGTTATATCAATTCGTCTATCTTCAAACAATATACGCCATAGAACCGTATGAAATACAGGTAATATTTAAGCATTTACATACTCCTATTTTATTTTCGTATTAACGGTCAGGCTGTATTGCTGAGCAATTTGCATACTGATTTTGCTATTAATCAATTATTGAGCTTTATTAAGCTATGTGATCTTCTTCTTTTCCTTTTTATTCTTCTGTAGCGTTAATCTCTTACAGAAGGAAGGCGTGTCAAAGCACCAATATGCTTTACGCGCTTTGTGACTAAATGTACCTATAGCAGGATGGTTAGTATTGCGTATGGTGAGGTGGCTTACCGGCTGGCTTAACGTCTGGCCTTATGACAGGCTTACGCCTACACGAATCGACCTCTAGGTCTCTATAAGCCCCTATAAGTTATGACCTATATGGTAAAAACTCTTGAAAAACGCCAAATATAGTTGCGGATGATCCAAAAGTAGCTACATATTCATTTTCATTGGATGAGAGATTACCATTGGTACTGGATTACGATACAATGCAAAATGGGAACAGGTGTAAAAAAGAAGTATAAGCATTTAATTTAAATGGGAAAATATAGACACGGACGACACACATTTTAGGGCTATCCGTTGAATTATTAAGCCCAACAGGAGTAACTTGAAGGTACATTTGACAATCACTGAGATTTCTTTTGTTCTTCTAGGTTGCCAGCATGTTACAACTAATAAGAACAAAGGAAATCGGCAATTGTCAAATTGTCCTCTCCGCTGCCCATTTTTATACACAGTATGTTTGCGATGTAGTCCTATTAGATTACGTAGCCCTTTACGGCTACGAACTTCAACAACAGGTTTACAATGTTCGATTCCCCGGGTGAAACATTCTACTGAATGATATAAAGGTTTAATTATATGAGTATGGAACTATGTAACTTTCTGCAAAAAGGCTCGCTCGAGCAATTAGTTTAAAATTTCAAATTTTAACGATGTAAATCAACTGGAGTTCTAAATATCTGTTGTACTAGAAACTGGAACAGTTATCAGGTCAGGAAATAGAACAATACAGTCGTTGGCGTTAAATTGTGCCATAAGTAGACGATCATTTTTATCAACGCATTAATTGATGGTATTGCACTTCAATGTTTAAATATAATGCATTATTTTTACTTTTTAGGCATCAATTTTTTCACATAACTGCCTACTTGCTTACTTACTTATCGGGGATTTACATCACTGCCAATGTTTCTTTTATCCGCTAGAACGGCCACAACATATTGCTAACCCTAATAAAATATGTTTTGGTGAATAATATAAATGTTCACTTTTATTTGTTAAATTGATTCAAATAATGTTTAATAATTACAAACTAAATAACACACGCATTTCACATACTTAATGTAAATTCACATAATTCATTAAAGGCCAGGTTGTATTTCTAGATAAAAATTGCTAGGTGATTAAAAAATTGGTAAGTTACATTAAAATAGGGGTTCCGAAAAAAAACAGCCCAGGCATTAGGACAAGAAACTGTTACAGTAGCAAGTTTAAAATCGAGGCATTGACCAAACAAATATTTTGCATAAACCTTGAAGAAGTCTCGTAGGTTTCCTGGAAAATTTATTCAGTGTTTCCTTCCCTTTTCCTTGCCTTGCCAATGCATCATATTGCGATCCCTTTTGTTATCCGTTTATGAGGCCGTTTCCTGGTCCGTACTACAGTGTTCGTTAGGACCGAAAAATGCTGCTATCGTTTTCCAAGCTAATGTCCTTATTCCTTATCTTGATTCGGATCAGTCGCTATCATTGACAGTCGGATATCTGGTTCTTGACAGATTCAACGCAGGTTGGATTCAGTTTGATATCCGTTCTCCTTTACATTTCTATAGTATATTTCTCTTAGCATACTTGTAGTGCTATTACATTGGGTGGAATAGGGATTGGAATTGGTTTGTGAAAACCAACGCAGGGGCAAATTTTGACACAATAATTCCGTTCCTCAATGTATTAACACATTTGGAAACGAAATGGTGTTTTCTTTTTTTAGCGTTCCAAAACTAGTTATTATATCATAGTAAAAAGGACAAATAGGTCCTAACAAATTATACATAATGGTTTTTTTTACTTATTTCCCTGTGGGACATCTCATTTCCACTTGCTGGCAAAATCTACATAAGGAAGCCGAATTAATTTTCTTGACCGTAGTAACTACTGCCAAACGTACTTTAACCTGCCGATTTCAATTCCATCCATTAAATGCAATAGCACCATTTGCGGCCTCGGCCTGCTGCAAAATGTAGATTTTGCCAACAAGTGGAATGGGGATGTCAAACAGAGAAAAAAGTAAATAAATCTTTATTTTCAACGTGGTGTGTTCTGCTATCAAAATCATGCTGTTTGTCCTTAAACTTTAATGGAATAACGAGTATTTGAACGCCTCCATTTCTTTTTGAATTCCAAGTGAAGTTATTTCATTGGGAAACGGAATTCTTGTGTCAAAATATCTGGCCTCTGGATCGGTTTTGACAAACCAATTCCTATTCCATTTACCCAATGTAATAGCACCAAAAGGGGTTGTAGCACCCGATAAGAAAGTAAGTAAATCCAAGATAGGCGGCACTATTTGTTTGTCGACCATATTGTCTCTTTTCGACCGTCGTGAATTTTAAGTAACGCAAATTTCTCAAAAATATTCCTCCCCATAGATCATTGCAGAGAAAAAGACATGTTTTTGTTTCCTTTTTTATTTTAGGATTTTAGGTTTCCAGGATGCTACTATGTAAATTTCGTCATCTACAGTGGCTTATATGAATCACACGCGCTGACCTTGTATCGTAGCAGAACCTTCGATGAAGATTCTTTTCGATATTTGTAACAATCGCCAACGTGTTAGTATTATTTATCAAAAACAGAAAAACACCTCGAGCTACTCTTAATTATTATTCGTCTATCTATTGTTCAAATATGTCGATCCATTTCTGTTAAATTTTATCTCACAATTAATTTATAAGAACTCGCCCATAGGTTTGATTATTAGCTCGTGTATCTGAAAGATAAATGAGCAATGTTTAGTAATTAGATTGAAATAGTAGTATAGATTGATAGTAACATTCATACGCACTTGAACGTTGTCTGGTGTTGTGATGGCATATAGCACTGCTTCTGCTACATCTTCTGGTTTAAGTTTCGGCATGTAGTTAACAATTTCATTATCCTTCGAGGTATTTGTTGATAAAATATCACCTTCGACTAATCCGGGGCTTATGCTCTGTTTAAAAAAAAAAAAAGTAGAAAACAAAAAAACATATTGATATTTAAACCATAATTTTCTACTTCTAAAGGCCGAGTTCGATGATGCGTAATGGAGTGTACATTTTTGGTTAGCGGAAGCTTTCAACACAATTTTGAGTGCGTTTGTTCGAAGTGTTTTTGTTAGCTTGTTTTGAGGCGGAAAATATTACATACGTAAAAAAGACTGGTGAATGTATAAAGTTTGTTAGTATTCATGGACAATTTCAATGAAAGAAATGTGCAGAAACACATTTTTAGCACAGCGTAATTCCGCTAATAGATAACGCTAATGGAAACCAAGATTACACATCCGATTACGCGTCGTCGATCGCGGCTTCAATCTTTTCAACAACTGTCAAAATCGTTTTCATCTAGCAGCCAGCGGAAATCAGGATTACACATCCGAATACGCGTCGTCGATCTCGGTTTTTTTTTTTACACAATTCAAAAACGAATATTAACATTTTGACCTCAATAGCTTATCTTAAAAATCTTCAAAAATATCGTACTTGGTATAAAATGGTGTTTCAAGTTTATAAATTGCGGAATCTCATTTAATGTTTTTTTTCTTCTCTCTAGGGCGGTACAACAATCCTTGTAGGATCAATGCCTACTAGTGCACTTAATAGCCCTATTATACCCCTATTAGATTGGGTGATTTCCATGGGATATTTTGTGTCATTATTTCTTTTTGACGTAAAACAACCATATCCAAATGTAATCGAAAAGTTGCGTTTTTAACCTTCTGCCCGTACATTGACAGCTTAATTCCTATCGTTGGCCGATTTCACATTGGACCAGTCCAATTCTTTTTTTTTACAGAGGTTAAATCTGTCAAAGGCTATTTGACATAAAAAGTCCATTTAGAAGTAATAGGGGTATAATTTGCTTTCACTTTTCTCTGTGTCTTAGTGTACGCATAATAGGATAGTCATTTCTTCGTATGGGAGGCGATAGCAGTCGGAATGGGATTCGATGCAAGGTATGACCTGATATGACAGGCCTAATCCGTTACCACATAGACCACTGAGCCGACTTTTTTCTATTAATATCTGTTCCACACAGAGTTATGCTGTGCTGTTTTCAAACGTTCGTAAACGGTATACCTATATTTTATTGAATATGTATTTTTTTGTATTATGGGAAGGTGGATCCTATCTTATTTTGTATTATAGGAAAGTGGGAAGGACTATTCTGGAATGTGTACAACAAGTTATTGTTTGACAGTGTTTTATATGAAAACAAAAAGAAGCATCAAATAAAATTTCTATTTTGATGTTTAAATACTTTGAGTGTGTTGATGTGATGCATGTAAAATCTCTATGAGAACTGGATCCACTTTAACTTTAATCATTTTAGGGTCGTAGCAAAACAACGCGCTTTAAAACGGTTCAAGTCCCTGTTGGGCTATATAGATAAATCAGTCTGGCGCCGCATATATCTATCGAGCCGTATGTTTGACATTTTTGGTTTACACTATCCCATAGCACTCCTCGCATTCTAAAGAGGTTGGACCGTTTGCAAGTACGCTTTGTTCATTGTCAGTAACGTTTTGAATTAACTAGCTGTATATACAAGTGCCATATATTCTTTCTTTCTTTTAAATCGTAGCTCAATTAATAATTGTCTAATAATTGTCTTAAAAAAAATCATCTACTCATTTTTTTCACATTTTTACGAATACTCTCATACTCTACAGAAAAAAACTGCTTGTGTTATGAATGTACGAATGTACGAATGTGTTTAAAACTTTTTTTTATAAGCATTATATGTTTTAAAATTCCAAAATTTAATAAAAAAAAATCCAAAATGCAAATTAGTTGATTGGATCTTTTCCAAGTAATTATATTTTTGGTTGATTATAAAATGCATTACATAACATTTTAAAAGAGTTTTAGAAGCTTTAAAATGCAATTATATAAATTTTCATTTTTATATATACTTTTCATCCAATCTCTTCAACTTTATAATGTTTCTGAATGTTTGTTTTATCAAATTATTTATTGCTTCGCTCAACAAATACCTAACCGAGCGTAGAAAAAAAATAAGCTAAGGGTCAAACTTGATTTATTTATTCTGTTTGCATATATTGTGCTTAATTACGTTTGGATAGTTTCCAACCACGTTGGCATGGGATAAACACGTAGTTGACGTAGTTGACGTAGTTGTAAAAGATACAAATGATCTGTTCTGAAGAATTGTGATCCATTGCAAGTGGATTGAGATTTAAAGGAAAGAGCGAACAGGTGTGAATGTGTTTAAGGAAAAATGGCGAATGAAGCCGGAAATAAGCAAATCGACCGTTACCGTAGACACTTTAAATTTATTCGTTTATGATTCATATTTTGATTCATTACTTACTGTAACTTTACATCCCGTGCCCAAGTAGACGAGCTCCTGTCTGATGCATTCGGTAATGGCGGTGACTGCGTATTTCGATGCTGGGTACATTCCATTCAGAGGTCGCGTTCCTGGCACGGCTTGGTGTACCTTGTGTCCGAATATGCTGTTTACGTTAATGATGTGCCCTTTCACATCGCGGGCTTTCATTGATTTTACCGACTCTCTAGTGCACAGAGATAAGCCAATGATATTAGTTTCCATTGTTTTGTACAGATCCCTTGTGTTATTCTTTTCTGTTAGCAAACATTTTGTAATGATTCCCGCGTTGTTCACTAGCATGTCTACTCCTCCGAATGTATTTTCAATCCATCCAAATGCATACTTGATGTCATCTTCTACTGTAATATCACACTCGACGTAGTTCAAGCTGCCAGCTACATCAAAAAGACTAACGCGTAGTTTCTCCACCTTGTCACGTCGCCGCGACAGTGCACAAACAATCATTCCCGCCTTGACAAGTTCAATTGCTATAGCACCACCAATTGCACCACTGGCGCCAGTAACGACTGCGACCTTGCCATGCCAACGCTTCATTCTGTCAGCAATATCTAATCTAACCGATGGTGGTGGTGATGCCGGCGTATTTTCGTTATTATCATTACTACCGTTTTTACCATTTGCCGCCATTTTGTGGAAAATAGGACTGTAAAAATATAAGTGATGATTCATGTGAAACAATATGTATGTTTAAAATATAAATATATCAAAAATAAATATGTATCATGCGAAAAAGTGGTAATAACACTATCTATAAGCATACATTGTACTGTAATAAGTGTGTTTATGTTTGTTTGTAGTAATTGAATAGTATGTCTCAAATATAAAAATTGGCTTCCTTTGATACTCGAAAACCATTTGAAAAAGGACACCAAAATTGATTTCATGAATTATGTTTTTCTCATTTATTTTGTTATTATCTTTCACTCTTTTGCACTGTTTCCATTAAAGTTTTAATTGCACGGGATTCACCTTTTATGTTAAAAGCTGCCAGGCAATATCCCATTACAAAATGTTCAATAAACTTTTATTAAGTTGTTACAAATTAAAGTGATACTTTTCAGGTAAAATTTGGTTAAACATTTTAAATTTTTCTATACTTTCGGTTGCATTTAGCTAGCTTAAGGTTTCTATAAATAAGCAATACGGCCTGGCCGTTGCTACCGAAATCAAAAAGGTTTATATAAAAATAAAATATAAAATTTTCAACGATCCTTTAGCGCTTAAAATAACTGTAAATATATGAAAATCTCATTACTTATCAATAGCACCAAAAGATCCTGCTTTCGTAATTAAGCAATTATATAATACTATCACTATAGGAATATGATTTCATTACAATAGAAGTTAGGTGATAATAAGGGTTGGAACATTTATTACCATCATTTTGAAATATAATATTTAAAACATAAATAAATAACATGTTTAATTAAATAGATTTAAATTATTACACCAAAGATCAGAATATTAATGTTGTCAAAATGAACTATTTGCCCCACAATTAATTGCATCACTGTTGGTATAATAATTCTACTCTCAATCTTAGGCTTAATAAATGCGTATTACTTCAATATGATTTTTTTTAGCAGCAATAGCCCTAGTACGACACGGTATTACTACGAATATAAAAATATTTACTTTTTGAGGTAATTTCATGTACAGTTCGCTGTGCATGCCTACATAGTATTTGTTCTATGAACTGTTATATCTTAAATAAATAAATTAAAAAAATGTATATTAAAAAATACGTTGCTCGTTAGTTAAACTTAAGCGCATTTTTACAGAGTTGCTTTGGGCATATTTTTACCTAACATCCGTGTAGTTTTAATTTCGCATGAGTTATGTAATAAAATTCAAAATGTCACTGCAACAAAATATATCACTTATTTTGTGAGTTCAACAACTAAACTAATTTAAAAGTAAAATGTCAGTCTCATATCTTAAGTTGTTTTTAAATTTAATTTAAATTTATATAAACCGTATGATAATATTTTTTTATTCAGTAGTAACGGCCAGACCGTATTGCTTGATAATTCATATATCAATTTTTAAAAAATCAACACAATTTCTTCAATAAAGTGTTAATACTCAAAATTCACGAACTTCTGACTCGTATTGATTTAGGGTTGCATAAATTGAAAAAAGTTGCGTTATCTCGTTTACAGAACAAATAACTGTTTAGTATACATAATTGTATATTTTTCAAAAAAAAATTTAGTTCACTTAAATAATTCAAACACGCAGTACAGCACTTCAGATAACGTTTGCATGCTTGAAAAAACAAAAATTAACAGTTGATAATTGGTATTTTTTCGTGTAAAACTAAGCACCATTAAACGTTAACACTTCAATAACAACTTACTTTAACTGATATATTAACAAGTTTTTTGTTCAACAATTTTAAGTATCACTTGCTTTTGTTGTATAAAAAATAAAACAGTATTATAAATAATTTTTATCAAACTCTGTCACAGAACACACACCACTAGACCTCCAATTTAAAAAAATCGATTTATGATAAAAATGAAGACGGTCTCCACTGATGAGTTTAGATGAGAGCAATAGAACAAAATGCCGAATGAGATTTTAACCACAAGCTATTTATATAAGCTTTCGAGCTGGCTTAATGATTTTGATTTGCATGATCTACACTAGTACATCTTCATTTTGCCTCAATACAATTAAAAGTAGAATGCTGTTCGTGGTCTACGCACCGTACAAATATATTGTTAAAAAAAGATGTGCGCAGAAGATTTAACTATGCGCCCTCTTGCTGATTAGTAACGGTTAACACTTTAAACTAAACAAAACTTTCTCCGTGCTGAGCAAAGCAGAATTTTAATTTGTTTGAAACGTAGTCTAAACGTTCCTTCTCTCCAGCTGCTTAATTTTCGGCAGATACATGTTGCACCGTGAATATGGTTGGTTGTAATTGTAAATGATTTTGTAGAGATTTGTAAACGATCTACATTCGCTTCTCACCTTTCTTTGAGAATTGTTTATATTAAGACTTGCAGATTACTGTTACCATAGTCTTCCTGTCTTCCTTAAAATAAATAATTTAACAAAACTTTTTTGGAAGTTTAATTTAATATGTTTCTGCATCAGTGGATTTGTAAAACAAAATATTTATTGGATTGAACGTTGTTGGTAATAAAAAATAAATGAACGGCTTCAACAAACGAACCATTCAATAGTAATATTCGAAAAAGTGTTGTTTTAAAACCATACAATTTCAAAACATATGCTCAATATCCTAACTGTATTACAACGGGTAGAAATAATTAAGTTTATTACTACATAATAAGAAATATGTTTAAGAAATATGTCTTAGCCACTACAATGGAATAACACAAAATAAATATTTTTATTTTTTGAAACATATTTTCCTTTTCTATTTTTTTCTTTACCTCCTGAAGGATGTTTATTTTTCAAAACATTTATCTTTGGTCATTTAATGCTTATGTATTTATTTCATGTGATACGTTCTGTTCCTCACGTTCAGGTTAGAAATAAAGACGTATAAATTGCGATGCATGTATAGTGCACCCACACATCCTTGCGAGTCATTTTTTTTTATTGTTATGGGTTGATTAATAGGGTGGCTAAAATACGCCAGTTGAAATACGCATTTTTAACGCTTTAGTATTAGGTGGTATTTCTTAATGCTCTTGCTCCCCTCATCCGCTATTTGTAATCGTTTCTGACATACGTCCAAACATTTCACTCATCAGTTACACACGAGAAACTCTCGCACTTGTATACAAATTCGTAAGAAGTAATTCAAGCTTACAAGCATCTTGATAAGCTGTTCTAGAGAGGTAGAAAGTAGTATATAGAACAGTGATAGTCCTTTTTTACATTGATATTTATTTGATGTTACACAACTGTAATTGACTCTTAAAAAATCAAATTAAAATTGAATAATGAACATAACTTCGAAAAATGATAAGGCTGCTCTATATTTTCCTTATGCGTTATATCTTAAAGATGCTTCATTCACTACAGACTGCGTTTTAGTATTTTCTATGGTAATGAAATGTCATTGTCCTTTCAAATATCGTTCAAATGATCTTTTGTTGCAATATCGTACCACTGTTATAAAAAAGGCTTAACCTTTTTTGCTGAATAAAATTTCATCGTTTCTCATCGTGTGTTACTTACACACACATATGGCACCAGAAAAGAAAGATTTTTCAACTGATGGGAAGAGATGGTAGGTTTGGTATAATCTTTCACTTTTGCCCGAAGTCACCATGTGTAAATAATTACTTCAATCAAACTGTGTGATGAATAGATGGTAAGGTTAAATAACAGTAATGATAACGATCTGTCACTCCAGTGTAAAAAAAAACAGTGTGTAGTGACTGATATCTTTAGTTCCTGAACAATAAACGTGTGTGCTAAGCCGTTTTTCAAAGCGTATAAATTACGTTTAAAGCATTCATCTGCTTGAAGGCTGACAAGCTGCCATAAATTATTCATCCCGACACGTTGGTTTTGTTTACTTTCTCACATTTTTAACCGTCGCAGAAGAAGTGATGCTCGGTGAGAAATAGTAACAAGCTATTTACATATGTATTTTGCTACATGACAGATGAAGACAGAAAATAAGTCAAACTAGATGGTAACCTCTACCCTTTTCATAAAACCAGTTCAATCACTAGCTTTTCGTGCTAAATACAGACAGAACTGCATTTTTTAAAGCACTCATTCTCTCGTTCGGCAATCCACGAAATAAGTGTATCAGAAGCACTGAATTCATATCAAGGACTTAATAGAATATTGTTTTCGTAGTTGGAATGTAAGTTAAATTGGTTAATTAAATATACTTGTTATTGCGTTGGCCGTGAAGGCTCGAACATGTAAATTTTTATTATTATGTACTCCTATTAACATTGGGTCGAATTATAAACTTGTTTTTCATATTAATTTATTTACATATTTCGCTAACTTCTTGCCAATTTATGTGTCAATATGTGTTTTATTTTGTGTGATACTTATAAAAAAGCAGTACCTTATATTATGAACAAAAATTAATTAAAAAACCTTTCCCTGTTTTACATCAACTTGCGCGTGAATTTAAAATGAAAAAAACCTCAAACGTTGCTACCCGACCAGAGTAAAGCTATATTCAGGAAAGGGGTTTGCTGTGCAGCTGTGATCTCATCATTTTAACACCATCCTTTCATCAGTCATCCAAACAGTAGTAAAAAATCCGAGCAAGCCATGAAGATAAAAATATTAAATTGGTGATTTTTCTATGACAGGTGTTATTAATGGAGTCAGAAGAAATCAAGGTGGCGTTCGAATTTCTCCGTGTAATAAATTGAGTCCTGTAGTCTAAAAATGAGAAAGAATTTCATTTGAAGGGGGTTATCTAGGATGTTGGTTAGGAACATTTGTGTGTTCTAAAAATATCACGATCAGAAGCCATATGATGGTATCGTTAACAATGCTTATATTTTCGAATCTTATAATCTTTTAAAAATGTTTAGAAATACAGCAGTATAACACGTTTTCATACTTATTTGTAAAATATGTATTTTTGCATGCAGAAATATTACACACTTTCCTGCGGAGAGAATAGCACCATCAATCGGTTCGATTGAATCTTCGTTTTATAATCCCAAAACTTGATCAATCAAACTTAATTTTATAATTCTTTAGGTTTCCTTCCTTGTTTCATAGCTCGTAAAAATACGCGAACAGGTCGTACAGCGTTGTATAAGATAATTAACACCTCAAACGATCTTGAAGTCGAGCACTAATGTTGCCTGATGTGAAGAGCAGTGGGGCCATGAACTTGTCTGAGTGGAAAATTCTTTTTTGTTAATAAAAATTTCAAGAGACCTTGAATGTCAGGCCACATATCGCCAGCTGCTGGTTAGATTTTCTTTTCACATGCATGCTGTATATACCTCGTTAATAGTGCTTTAAAAATAGCAGTCGATAGTAATAAAACAAAAGTACACGTGGTGGTTGATAATGTTCACATCTACATCGTAGCTATTCGCACATTTCACACTAGAAACGGTTTGATGGTATGCAACCATTAACAAGGTTCAAAGTGACGGAGATAATTCATAGAAGTGGATTACATATATATATTTGCTGAGTAGATATGTTGTCAGCCGAAAAATATGTTGAAAAAGGTTAACACAACAAAACATTTTGCAGTATAAATTTGGATTGACACATGAATTGTCGTCTCTTGTAAAATCAGAGCATATATACTATATATAATCAAACTAAGCTAATAGAATAGAAGAAAAATTCGTAACCACATGCATTGTTTTTCTACTTTTTTGGTGTAACAACAGTTGATGGTGCAGGTTTGCATAAGCTACTAATCGGTTTGGCTATCTGTGACATGATGTTGTCACAGTATGACAGTCAGGACGCACACCTCCCCACTTGAGTACGTAGTTATAGCAAATAAGAATAAAGTGATTCACTGTGACTACGTCATAAAATGCATCGAATTTTTAAATGTTTGTTTATAACATATCAACAAAGACAACTTAAACCCTCTGAATCTGAAACTAAATGAAAGTAGGATGGTCGAATTTTAAGGGTTTGATATTAACACTTCGCCCACGAATCATATTTTCCACGGTCGATGCGAAGGCAGTTGCGAATACTTTGCAAAGAAGGTGCTCATGAGTGCCTTCCCATGTCACACTGTTCGTCTCTGATGTGCAAGTGGCTAATAATAAAAAAACCATTATCTGTTTGTTGTCACATGCCATCTGAACTTGAAGGGAAGCGAGCAAAGCAAACACTTTCCTTATCTTTTATCTAATTTATTTGTAATATTATCTGTTAAATATTAACTATATTTCTTATCACATAAATATTAGCATTGAGGTAAGTAGTCATTGGTAAGAATTGCTTATAAAAGGACTTCTTAATACTTCAGCAGCCTATTTGTGTAAGAAACGACGCCTCCTGGGGTAACAATTTATTTGTCAGCCTAAAAAGAGATTTTTCTCCATTTTATTATTATAAAATGGCAAATTCGAAAAAAAGTTTGACACTTGGCATTGCAGTTTGGTTTTTATTTCAAACTTCTGAGGGTAATATATTTCTTTTGTTTAAAAACAGTTTAACTATGTTTAGTTATGCATATGTTTCATTTCCTATAGTACATTCCATCGTAGGCGGCCACGCATCGTTACCAGGAGCGGCACCATACATTGTTGCTGTGAAAACAACAGCGGATTCAACTTTTCTGTGCGCTGGTGTACTACTAAAATCAACATGGATACTTACCACCGCACAATGTGTCCAGGACAAAATAGCAACAGATTTACAAGTTCTACTAGGTTCTCATCGCTTGCTAACAAACAAGGCAACAATATCTGTTACCAAAATTGAGCGTCATCCGTCGTACAATACAGTGAGCAGTGCAAATAATTTAGCTTTACTTCAACTTTCCAATTCCGTGCCGCTTTCAACGAGAGTTAACACAATTGCTTTAAATGATGCACCGATTGCTAGTAATGTACCAGTCGTTTTTTACGGCTGGGGTTCCACGTCGTATGGTGCTATTGCGTACTCAAATGTTTTGCAGACACTTTATAAACGTACGTTGTCAACGGTCGATTGTCGTACACGAAATAATCTGATGGCACTGTCAGATGATAATATATGCACTATCGATCAACAGGGACAAGCAGCCTGCTCGGTAAGCATTGTAAAATCTATGCACTCAATTGAAGCTTATTGGTTTACACCATTGCTTTATTTATTTGCAGCGCGATGAAGGGGGTCCATTAGTACAATACGACACACCAAAACTAATTGGACTTTTTAATTACGGTTCGCAGTGCAATGGCCGTACACCGGATGTGTTTATCGATGTTTTCTCTCATAAAACTTGGATAGAAAGTGTTTATGTATAAATTACAAAATACATAATTGATTAAAATAATAGATTTAGACTGTTTTATCAGGGTGAAAAAAAAACGCACTGTAATTTTTTTTATAATTTTTGATTTTGAGTTTGATTAGAATGGATTGAAATTATATGCAAATATTCACTTACCTTTCTGTTATATATTTAACCATAAATAATTCAAAGTTTGACATTAAACATATAATTGGATTGGTTTTTTGGCTTCGTGATCGATAAGCAATTTAAGATTTTACAATTTTCATCGTTTTTGTTTTTTTTTAACAGGAATCAAATCTCAATTTTTTTAAAGTTAATTCATTTAGACAAAGTAAAATAAACAGGGAATACAATTGTTTTCGTCGTACGAAGAATGCCCGTCGCTATACCTTGTTTTCAGCACGTGAGGATTAATCAGATGCGAAAGAATGATGATCTATTTCTCAAAAAAGTTTATCGCTTCCCTTTTCCTTGAGGTCAATGGCCAATGACCACTGTCTAAATTAAAGTTGTATACGCCTGCTCATATGTTACGTTTTCGTCCACTCTTAAATTTTCCGCATCGGCACACGGCTCTGGGAGTAAAAGATCCTCTACTCCGTGCTATTCGGGCATTTGATGTTTGATTTCTGTCTTTCCATGTCTGGTTTCCGTTCCCTTATTCATCCCTATGTTCCTCACCACACTGTTTCAACCCAATAGCAGCTATAATAGGTTAAGATTTGAGTTTAAGAAACACAGACACCTGTGTGGCGGACAATTTGAAACAAATTCAAATAAAAATACAAAAGAGACTTAGTCACTAACCTACACACCAGCTCGGTGGCTTAAGTGATAACGGCCTAGAAGGCGGCAGCAAAGCCTCAGCCCCCATACTATCCTGCAATGGGTATATTATTCAAAGAAAATGGTAGACCTTGCTCCTAAAAGGGATGTTGTGCCATTAAAGAAGAAGAAGAAGCATACACAGGTTTGAGAAGTACGGAAATATCTTTAAGATAATAATACTCTTATAGTAGGTTTGCGTAATCAGATAAACGAGCAAGTGGTTGCATAAAAAACGCTCCAGAGACCCTCGCGATATACACACCCACAAGACGACCAACATGAAACACCTGGGAGTCTATTTCGAATAAACCTCTAAGTTTTGGATGCAGCCTGAAAAATGGAATGACTCCTGAACACCCCGATGCGGCTTATTCTTGCGAGAACTGACTGAGCTTTGCTCAAAATGTCATTGAGCTTATTCGAACGAATGATTTGATTGTGTGAATTGCTCGTTTCAGATGTTTGTGGTCGACGAGACGCCGGGTCGCTGTCTTGTGCATTCACGTGGTTGCCTGGCGTGGATTTTTAAATGTTATTATCAAGCTCCGTCCACATGGACAGAGGAGGCGTGGTAGGCCCAAGCTGAGGTGGGAAGATGGCGTTGAGGCGTCCGCCATCAAGGCCGGGATAATGGATTGGCAGACGACGGCGCGAGACCGTGAGCGGTTTCGGAGTTTGTTGCAGCAGGCCAAGACCGCGAAGCGGTTGTAGCGCCCGATAAGTAAGTAAGTAAGTATTATCAAGCTCCGTTCTTGTAGAAGTCTAATACAGTTAAACCTCACTAATTGGGTTTTGAATGCGCCCCACCTAGTGAATTAAAACTCGATAGTTGTTTGGGGCATTTTTTGTAACGAGCAGTACGCCACAGTTGGGTTGTTTGACAGCTATGCAATTGTGCATTAACAATCCAAGTATGCGCGGACTCCATTCATCTCTGGTATTCGAAGGTCTTTAAAGGAGAGTCTGTTGTTTGGCACGATTTGATTTAGTCGTTGCTGTAGAGCTCTCCACGCTGGATTTATTAGTTGGCACGAGGAAAACTTGTGCTCCATGGTTTCATCCATGTCACCATGTGTAGGTTCAATCCTCCTCGGTTTCGTGGAAGAGCCATTTGCTGAATGAGAACTCTCATTCCTCTACTTCCACTCCAAAGAAGAATGCCCACAAGAGATGTGACCATCGCACGAGCGCAGCACACTGATGCAATGAACCAAATCTTGGGTAGCATGAAGGTATTAAGTAAGATAACCTTTGGGGAAAGGTTGAGGCTTCTTACTCGGTGATATCTCACCATCTGCGAAAGCTTTTCAATTATTATGTCCCAATTTTTGCTCATCACTTCTCGGATATATGTCCAGAGCTACGGTCTTATCGATGTTGAGTACAGCGCCCGAAAGGAATCCGAATTCGCCGCACTCGCTCAATTTTAGGTTGGAAAGTGGATACCACAGATACAATGATATTCTATAATGATGTATGTCGTCGGCATACGCATTGATCAGATCATCCTGATCGTTACAAATACCTTCGAGCTTAGTGAGAAAAGGGTGCAGATATAACACAAAAAGGAGCATTGATAAGGGGTCACCCTGTCTTACGGAACGTAATATAATATAGGGAAGGGAGGGGAAAGCTGTCCATTTACGATTAGAAGTGAGAAAGACTGGTTTCCAATCAGATTATTATTGTTTGGCTTAGAGAGGCTTTGAGTCTTTCGACTGCATTCGCCTCAAGTTTCCAATCAGCGTATGGAGCTCGACTAGTCTCGAATCTTAAGGACTTCATTGTTGTCCAAAGGTAACTCCTGTCAACGCGGTCAAACACTTGAGAGAGGTCGAACAAAACAAGTTTAACACATTGTCTTTTTCTTTTAAGGTCAAATATGTTTTCTTTTACTGACAAAATGACTTCAAATATGTTGTGCCACACGTTGTTGTTACATTTTTGGGACGATGGATTAATATTATGCGTTTCTATTATTCGTGACGCACGTATTTTAAGCATTCTGGTTAGTAATTTATAGTTATAATTTAATAAGGATATTGGGCGAAATGAGGATTGTCCCACTGTAATTCAAATTGTTTGTACCAACACGATAAAACCTTCAACAAAGCAACGTGGTATGTTACCGTGTAGGGCGTCATTTAATACATATGACATTTCACGTGATATTATTAGAAACGTGCGGGCATAAAATTCCTTTGTAATCACATCCGTACCCGAAGAGTTTTGGGATGCGGATTTTTTAACTGCTCAATGCATTTCTCGTATTACCCTCCAACTAGAGAAGCTGTTATTTGTTATTTGTGTACTGTTTTGTTGGTCAGTCTATTCGTTTTCAATGGTTATTGTCTTATTAGAGTATAACTCCGAATATTTCCTGTGCATATAGTGGTTTATTTCTTCCTCAGACTCTATTAAAAGTATTAAACCTTCGTGTTGACAAGTCTTTTTTATGTTTTTGTTTTTGTTTATAATTCTCTTACCTCTTTCTCTTTATTATATATTACATTCGTTTCTGTTAGGATTTCTTGTTCTTTTATTTTTTGCAACCAGCCAATGGTCCTTTGTCGTGGTGTTTTTTTTATTTTATTTTTAGAGTTTCCCATGTTTTCTTATGGTTTTGTTCTTTTCAATTATTTTCTCTATTTGTTTGTTTGGTGTCAATTTATTATGTTTTAAACCTTTTTAACTTTTCAACGCACCCTACTTATTAGCTCAGTTAATAGTTAAGTTATAATTTTTTGTCCCTATTTCTTTTTGTTTAACACTATTTTAATTTATCTGATGATCACAATGATCAATGATTTCTTATTTGTTGATCCGTAATCTTTTTATTTACTCTATCAACTAAATTTTACGTTAGAGTTGTGAGATCTATCGACGTATCTTTACTTTTGGGTCTTCGGAGATACATGAGTTTGTTTTATTTTTGAATATTATTAAATTTGTGTTGTTCAATGCCCTCAATAGTCGTCTACTCGTACTCTCTTTTTTCTCACCACAATGTGTGGTGACAATTGAAGTGTCCTGTTATTATTGTTCGTCTTAAACTTCTTTAAATTTTCTTTCATATCTGTTACTCTTCTTCCATATCGATTTCCTCTATTCCTTTTGAAGTTATCAGGTGATCCGTAAATTGTATCTTTTTCTTTGATCCATGACTATTGTACTGTTGTAATATTCTCCTAATTAAGATTATTAACTATTTTTTCTTTAATTCTTAGAGTCTGGAATTGCCTGCTTTTGTTGTTTCAACGGTTTTCTTGAATAGCTTTAAACTCATCCATTTAAATACGGTTACTATGTGTATGTTTGTGTCTGTGTGTATATTATTATTATTTTTCTTATTTTTCCTTTAATATATTTGTTCTAAATCACTCTAAACAGTGAGTATTTTCTTTTTCCTATTTACTTTCATAATCTAAGTTGTTTTTATCTTTTATTCTCTTTGTCTTTGTTATGCATTGTTGTTTGATGAGTCTTGATGGCTTAATCATGATCTTTGAAGTAAATGTTATCCTTTTCTATATTGTTGGTTATTTCTGTAGTGTTGATTTATTTGCTTTTTTGTGCACATGTTATCTGTGGATTGGCGTATGTTTTGATCATGCTTGGGCATTGGCTTCTGTGAATATTTCTAGCATCTCTATATGTTACCTTATGCACTTTCTCTGTTTGTGACCATTATGCACTTTCTCTGTTTACTGGATTAAAAATTGATGCATTACTATTCCAAAATAAACTTAAATTTATGGAAATGTACTCTGTTGAAGAATTGTAAAATAGAGAATTGTTAAAGAATTACATAGGTACAAAACAATTAAGAATAAATATACCATAAAAATTATTAAATATTTTTAAAATGATAACTTTGAATGATAAATTATTTATTATGCTGTGTTCATTCATTGTCAATGATTTCGTTTCGTATTTTTTAACCGTATTTTTTTAACGTATTTTTTAATGATTATGAAATATAATTTCTTACAAAATTCATTATTGTATCAAACGAATCCATTGCTTCCGAGAAACTAATTTCATTTTCATCTTCAGCTTCGATTGTTTTAAGGCTGTTGTTGGTCATATCGTGACTGCTACATTCTAGCCATTCTTCTTCCAAACTCGATGAATTGTTAGACCTGTTCATAAAAGTCATAACTATTGTCTTGAAATTATTTCATCTTCATCATCCAAAGTCTTATCGTTTGACCAAAGTGAAATTTCTTCATCTGATGTTTTTGTAAAAGTAAATTTATCCACAGATGCGACCAAGTACTTGATATCACTTAACACTTTTTGCATTTCAACATACATTCCTCAAACTTAGAGTTGGGTAAATCAATAAGTTTTCGCCTAGAGTTTTTAATAGTTCTCTCACTAATATCCTCCCATGATTCAGCTACCCAATCAATTGATCTGCGTAGGGAGATATGTTTCAGCTTCAGCTTGTACATGTTGTAAGATTTTCATTCATTAATACAAGTTCTAACATAAGTTTACACTTGTATCTTATACATAACAGATTGGTCCAACGGTTGGCATTCGGAAGTGACGTTAGGTGGGAGATAAATCACCTGAATCAACCCGTCATCACTTCTCAAATCGGCATTTCTGGAATAATGTGCCGTACATCTGTCTAGAACAACCAAAGCCGATGGGGTTATGCCTTTTTCAATTAAAAATTTCCTTACTGCTGGTACAAACTCATTATACAACCAGTTATGGAAGAGTTCGCATGTAAACCATGTTTTCTTTGAGTTGTAGTATGAGACCGGCAAAATCTTTTCAAATTCTTTCGGAAATTGACAGGGTTTAGCAGATACTCCGATGAACATTAACTTCATCTTCAAATGAAGTTTGCTTTATGACGTGTAGCAGATTTTTCCTCACACGGAACAACAGTTCTTGATGCCATGTTGCTCGGCAAACAAAGCGGATTCATCACCGTTAAAAATTTAACTCATAGTCAAATTCATTTCTTCTATCTTGTTCTTCAAGGCGGTTTTAAACTTCAAATATGCTTCGGTGTCCGCTGAAGCTTTTTCTCTTGCCACCGAAATCATTCGCAGACTGTGTTGTATTTTAAATAAATTGATCCAGTCGTTCGATGCTTTGAATGTTTTTCCTAGGTATACATTGTGTTTTTGAAAAGATTTAAACAACAGCTCTGCTTTCACCTTCATAACATGAAATGAAAGTGGCATATTAGTTTCTCGTTTTTTTTGTGTAAAATCTATAGATATAGAGCTTCTTCTAACAAAGGAAAATGTTGTTCCTTTGATGTTTTTCGATCTTCAATGCCATATTGTCTAAATACACTGTTTTGTTCGAAGCTTCAACTTATTTTTTATAAATCGGCCTGTTTTATAAACCGTTGATGCCCCAACACCATACTGCAAACCGAGTCTTTAATACGATTCACATCCAGTTTCAAATTCTTTAATGATATTTTCTTTTTCTCTCAAAGTAAGAGTGGTATATTTTCTTTTTTCCTGGAATTCACAGAATTTTCATTTTTTTTCAGCACCTCACGATTTATGAAAACTATACATTGTTGGAAACATAGTAACCCGCGATCCGAGTATACATTGGGATCTGTATATATAAATAGTGGAATATTGTTAATAAATAGTTAGTCTTTATTTAACCTCCAAACCACACAGCTACTCTCAACAGGTTATGGGCCCAGACCCAGAGTGAAAATTTTCCGA
>KB671501.1:171689-203036 GCA_000349105.1 Anopheles epiroticus | reverse complement strand
GGTAGTGTGTTTGCGAACTCGAATTTGACACTGATGCAAATCATACGCTATATTTATGAATGGGCCTGCGAGACATCGACAGAATTTAAATGCACCAACGCAAAAGTGTCAGAAGTAACAGCTTACAAGTGGAACAAGGTGATTCAGGATAGGTGTAGGGCTTTTGTTGAGGCAAATAGTAAGCCAATTGGTGGCGACGGATTCACCGTCGAAATAGATGAGTCCGTCGTCACCAAACGCAAGTACAACAGGGGTAGGACATCAGTGAATAATCAGGTTTGGGTAGTAGGAGGAGTATGTAGGGAAACGCGTGATATGTTTATACAGGTAGTGAAAAAGCGAGATAGGGATACACTACACGCCGTAATCCAGGAGAACGTTAAGCAAGGATCCATCATCGTGACCGATTGTTGGAAAGCTTATAACGGTATCCAGGATTACGGCTACATACACAAAACAGTCAACCACTCGCAAAATTTTGTAGATCCGTTAGATGAGGAAGCTAGGACACAAAAAATAGAGGGAGCGTGGAAGTGGTTAAAAAAGTTTTTGGCAAGTAAGGGAACAAATAAGATAGATCTGATTGGGTACATTCGTGAACACCAATTCAGACGGCAGTATCCTAAGCTGAAAATTTTCGCAGCTACGATACTTGCTTTAAAAGCTGAGTAGGCCCAGCTTAGTTAGGACCAGGACAGATGAGCATAGCATAGGGAGTGGTTGACAGCTAGGGCAGAAAGGGACATGTTAGGAGCACAGCTAGTTGTTAGGTATCGTGGGTTAGCTAGCTTGAACAGGTTGTAGGCCCCACTGTTAGTATCGAAAGCTAGATAGGCAGGGCTAGTAGGGACTGTTAGCTAGAACAGGCTGTCAAGTGGTTTTTAAGTGATATTTTCAGAAACATCAATTCAACGGGAAACAGTAAGTAGTTACAACTATTATTCACATTTTTGTTTGTTTTTCAAATGCCAAATACGGTTGTAACATTTTTTCCATTTAGGTGGCTGACAAACGCTGAAGGGGTGCGGCATTAAATTGCTAAAAGACACTCCGTCACAAATTTAGCAATCGATGCTGCGCACGTCTTCAGAACTCCGATCTCTTACCTCCTCGTGGTGTCAGCTGGAATGTGAACGTTATACTTTTTATGCAACGTTCATATACAGAAAGAGACGGGGGATTTTTTTTCTTCTATGTATTTTCAGAAACACAGCACTTTCTTCACTTCAACACAGCATAACTGGCAGGTCGAACGCGCAGCTCCTTCGTTCTACAGTTCAATCCAATGGTAAGCTACAACAGAAACTATTTTAACATGCATAGATACTTACTAAAATAAACCTTGCACAACTTATTTGTATGTTTCCACAGATGCATATCCCTATACTACCACAGAGAAGGAAGTGGGCGCGTGTGACTGATGCGTAGGCCGGAAAGGACCCTATCGTTGATGCTGTAGGAACAGTTGTTGGATGAGGATCGTCCCATGGTACTGTGTAGTGTGCTTGATGGAACGGAGTGTCGCGGGGAAGTGAAGGATGGTTGGCTAGTTGGTGTTTCAGTTTTGTTGTTGTTGCAACGATTGCACCGATGGGGGCAGGTAGGATACCGATGTTAAGGGGGATGGTTGGTGGAGTAGTAGGAATGGTTGGATGAAGCCCAACTTCGTCCATTTCCGAAAATAGTTTCGGCAGAAATGGGGATGGGGAAGATGTGTGAATGGGGTACAAACTAAGCGTTTAATATTGTTTTTAAATATATGCTCGTTTTTATTTACCTTTATTAAAACGACCAATGGTGTGTATTTATTGACCTTGTAGTAAGTACTCTATTATGAAATAATTATAATCAGAAGGTTGAATTGTACAGCTTCTTCCCGTATGAATGCGACGATTACGTAAGTATCAATGAGAACGTGATTACATATTGTCTACTGAGAGTAATAACAAACCATAGTTTCGGACAAACGTTCAATATTCCGAAAAAAGAGAAACAAAACGGTGGTTGAAATTTAATGCATTTATACATTTGTACAATTATTTGAAATATCACTTCAATGAACATAATACAACCAATACTTATACAATACAATATGAACATAATACAACCGAAGTTCATCATTAGAAAATACCATCACTGATAATCAGAACTAATCTGATGCAGTTTGTCTACACATATCGTCTCCTTTTACATTTCAAAGCTATTTCTTAATATTAAGAGTTTTACCGAATATTGAAGCCAGACGGGGACACATGGAATCGAATGGACGTGCCATGTCTGATTGCATTAAAACATCAGACGAATTTGCATACAATCATATAATACAAACGCATAATTGTATTTATTAGAACAAGATAAATATTCAAAAATATTGATTGAAAATATTTAAATAATTTAAAAGCAAATTTTGTTGTTTCTATCTGTCTGTTCATATGTAAACACTAGTAAGCTCTGCCATATAATGTTCGTTTCAAACGCTTTCTAGAGCACCTTGTCTATTGTGTGAGATGTTTGCATTATATGAGATGTATTAACACGTTGACTGCCACCATAATGTAGTCACTGAACTGCCCGTCAGGTCTCCGAATTAAAACCCCTCCTCCTTCCCTTCGTGCAAAAGTCGATGACATTTTGACTCCAACTACTACTTCAAGATAAGATAATCGGCAAATTTTATCAAAAACACATGAAACTGTTAAAAGATCATTTACATATTGTTCAAGCTGTTCCGAGCATAATCATGGATACCTATAATCATGGATATACAAGCTGTTCATATAATCATGGATACCTCAATACATGAGGCTAGAAATATAATAGAACCTTTTTTTTCTTTCTTGGTAATAATAATTACGAAAGAAATGCACTGTAAAAGAAAACGCATGAAACGAATGTGCAAATTTATCTCGTGTAACTTGTCTGTTTCAATTTGAAATACGTCAGCCTCTATATGACTGATGTGGCCCGATCGAAAAAACCCAGTTACCGTGAGTGGCAGTCGACGTATTAATAGGAATTCTAACTGACTACTCGTACGAGGTTCCATCTGCAGTTTTACCACGATCCCTTTTAAGGAAGTGAAGCATTAGATCCGACCCAAAGAAGAGCGATGCAAAGTTTAGAAAGGAAACGAAATGAAAATAGAGACTGATAGCGTAAAAGTACTTGGTTCTTAAGTGAGGCTATGTTTGAGCAATACATTAGCTGTATATGATTACGGTATAATTGTCGAAATCGTCAACATACATCAATAAAGGTACATCGCTAGACAAAGTTATTCATGAATAAACTAAACAAACAACAGTAAAACAGTACTGCTATTACTACGGCATTTCACTGCTGAACGAAAAAATTAATGCTGTATTGATTTCAGTTCGTAACATTATTTAAAGAAAAGGAAAATTTGAGCAAATTCATCTCAACGATTGCACACTTCGTAAATGCAAAATGTACAAGTCAAGGATCCGACGAGCGTGCGAATATCACGTGATAAATTGTGTGATGAGTGTAATGCAGCATGTACAATGCCAAAGACAAAACGAACTATGCCTCACGTTACTAGGCATACAATTTGTGACGATGCAGAAACGTTAACCACGCTGAAAGATCCGTGCATGACGCGTTTAAATCGGCGCACAAAACAAATGCTTGACGAAACGAACGCTTCGACATGGAAAATGGAGAAACGACCATTGCGCCACCTCCAGAGCGCAGGACGTTAGTTACACAGGAGCCAATATATGAATAGAAAAAAAAAAATGACGCATTGCCGGTCAGTATCTTGCCGGCCGTAGCTTTGATGCGCACCACGCACACATACTTAACACCAGAGCAACGCAACATGGTAACGCAGGATGCAGGATATGTGACATACCCGAGAAACATTTCACCAAAGAAGATGAATGAAGAATGCGATTCACTGGCGGTACACGTGAACGCGATGAGGCCGCAAAACGCTGTGCAATATTCTCACTTTGGGTTCACTATGAACATGGAGTACACGACAAAGCACCAGATACATTCATGTACACATCGGAGAGGTAGATGATTAACTCCTTTTCATCGCCGCAAAGAACCGCACAACCATTGATTTGGATATCATTGATTGAGCTCAGACGATGGATTGCCGTATAGGCTGTTGGCCACCGTGCTGTGGTGACTTTATCCGTGATGGGGTGACGATCTGATCGTAATTTTCGAAACGGCATCCATCCTAGCCGTAAAAATTTTAACGGTATGCTGCAAAAGGTAGTGTTAGGAAACCGGATACGATTAATGAGGTTAACATGCGTCCTGTGTTGCAGGAGCTGTATTTACCCAAATGTGTGCGAGAAACAGTGCAAATAACACCTTGAGCACCGTATGAACTACAATCGCTGACAATTCTCGAGTTCGGTAGGGGGAGTGGCCGCGCTATGTACCGATCGCAACCTACAACGAAATTTTGAAAAACGGTTTTTTTACACGGCAACGTAGACGATTAAGAATGAATAACTCATCCGAAAGGCCCGCCCAGCATCAAATCGAAAGAACGTCTGTCTTTTTTCCAGTGACCGACTCCGTCCAAAGACGACAAAGACTACATGCCAATCACCGAACCGCTTAGTCGTATGCTTCACCGGCTTGCGCACCAGCTTGACGTTGCTGGCATCTTGTCGAATCGAGAAGAAAAAAAACAATTTAAGGTGGCGAATAAACGGTACATAGTTGTTTCCAACTACGAGTTGAAGGTTAAAGTTCACACGAAAGATAAACAAACAGCAACATGGCAGGAGAGATAAGGAAGTAATGTCAAAGGCAAGACAAGATACATACAATATGGCTGTGATCAAGGTGTATAAATGAGGATGGTGATTTTTTATCGCTTTCGCGGTGGGCACCATTTTGAGAGACATATGTCAAAATTTGTTTTCAAAATATACGTTTTATTTTGTTTAAGAAACGTACACAGCTTTATGCAGCTAAATTTTACCAGCTTTGTTGGGATTTGGTGCCACAATCTATCTAAATGGTAGAAGAAGTGCTGCGCATTCATATATTGATTAATCTAAACTTGATACTGTACCTACTTCTAGAAGTAAGCCACCGAGAGAACAATTTTCACGATGTGTACCGATTGTACGAAGGAGGATGCGCCATTATGTAGCACTGAACTGTACGGTAATGCGTTCCGTGATGGAATATGCGTCGACAGTTCGGTGACCCACGGTAGCCCGCCCACTGGTGTGTCAATGCAGTGCTAATTCACCCGCTTTACTCTTCGCTCGTGGAATATATCGGTGGATTATGCTGGGCGTTGTGCACTGTTTGGCAACAATTCGTTTAACTAAAACTAAAACTAAAACCACAATGGTACAAAGCGCAGAGATTGTTTGTCGCAGGACTTCTTGACAATCGTTAATGTAACGGAATCACACACCACAAACAGCACAAGAGCAAGAGCAAGATACTCGTAGATACATTATATTTCGAAACCATTCAAACACACGAAACACACGAAAAAACGACTCCAGCCTACTTAGATAGCTGTTAATCGCTCGGTGAGGACAGGTGTTTTGAAATGTACAAAAATATGCTGAATTTATCATCAGACAGTATCCTAGAATTTGTGGTTTGGCATGTGTTTTTAATAAAAAGTCTGTGTTGGCGGCACACAAACGTACTAAATATGGTGCATACCAATCGAACGTGAATCGTGAAAGTAGCGAACGTGGTAAAAAAACCTTCTTCAGTAAGCCAACATTATTTGCTGTTTAGCTTTAGAAACTCATTCTTTTTTAATGGTAGTGGGATAAATAGTTTCAAAAGCTTTTTGAAAATAGAAAAAAAAAAATACCTTGCGTAAGCCCTGGAAATAAACTTGCAACGGCAAAGCGCCGTGTTGACATTTACTCTGAGTTCTGCCGCTACTGAATGGCGCAGGAAAAGCATCGGTGCCGGAGTTCAGTTTAACTTCCACCATTTTTGCTGTACTAGAACACGAACAGACACAGGGCAGCAAAATGCATAATGCAGCATAATGCAGACACAGGCAGATGGTGTCGGGATGGATGGTTAAAACCCTATCCACAGACACGTCAACGAACTAATACCATGCATTTCAATATGTAGGATTTGCGGATGCGTAAGATTAATTAAGCGGCATAGCAGTTAATAACTTCATGTTAGTCTCGGCTGCCATCAGTAGTTTCAGTTTGCTATAGCCAGATTGTTAAACCACTGCTCGATAGACCTACACGCGTATTACCGACCTACAGAGCTGCGGGTGTTATTTTAACTTCGTTTGAAAAACACTCAGCAATATAATCCAAATATTAATCCGAATATTTTTAAAACATCCAGAGACGCCATGTAAAGCACACAAAAGCAGAAATGGGCAGAACGATATCCCCTTCCAAGATGCGCCGAAGCACAGCGATACAGCACTACGAACATTTACGCCATAGAAGTAGCTAGGAAAAGGAAAGAAAAAAAAACATTTTACAGCAAAACGATAGAATTTTTAAAACCGTGACCTTGTTAGTCAGCACTTATGATTAACTCAAATAAGATTTTGAGTTTAAAGAGATATAGTATAAAATATATGGCATCTCTTTATGGTTTACCCGAAAAAAGTAAGCAATTTGATTTTTCAGCTCAGTGGTCTTAGTCATTACGGCCAGTAATAAGTACAACCGACGTTGTATCGAATCCCGTTTAGTTTGCTCCCGTCCGCATGCGCAAGATTGACTATCCTGCTGTGTATACACTAGGTCAGAGCCGCTTATGAGCAGGATTGACTAGCCTCTAATAGGTGCACTAATTCACAGCAAAATCTGAAACTTATTAGTGCTTTGGTATTCTTGGCAATATTGTGTAAACCATGATGAAGAAAAATATACACTCAATTAAAATACAACACGGATTTAATTATGCAGGATTTTTATAAATAAAAAAAAATTAAAACTAACATGTTCAAATATGTTTCGCGAACTACACTATCAGGCTGTTGAACATAAACAATGCTATAGAAAAAAAAAGCAAAAGTCATAATTCTTAACTGCACATAACTAAGGCATGCTAAGCGGATATATCCACGGTTTGCAGCAGTTTGATGGAAAAGAAACAACAAAGAATACTCCATGGTTTTAAAGTACTGCAGGTGGCTACCCGAACTTGATTGTCTGCAAATTCTACTTATTCTCATCTTTAACTCAATAAATAATGTAAGCTATCCATAACTACCTAACCGTAAAAAGCAAAACATTTGGTACATATATTTATTCAAAGGCATAGCCCGTTCCGATGTAAGGACCGCGTAAGAGCATATTCACAATTCGGTTATTTTAAGTATTGCAGGCAACCGGTGGGAACTACCGGGCCTTAGCTACTAAATTATAAAATTGAAAAAAGATAAAATTGATGATGCACTCCAAAAATATCGGAAAACCCCGAATAAAACCCATTTTGCATAGTACTTGTCAAACAATTTAAAGCAAAAATGCAAGATATCAACCACCAACCAACCGATTCAACCAATGTATAGAAAGAAAAGCTCAACAATGGAAATGGAAAAAATATGTTTTGCAGCAAATTTCGATCCGTTTTTAATGTACCTGAATAGGGCAAATGAGATTGTTACAGCTCCAGCTAGCGTATCTAAAGCAAAATGATAAACAACTCAACTGAAAGGCGTTTAACAAATTTGGACGGCTCTTTCGAACTCTTCCAAAGCAAATTGTATATTTTACCGTGTGTTAAAAGTCTTTAGAGCATCACTACGATCGACGATACTCTATTACAAAACTCGAAAAGTGTGCTTCAACCAACGAGCAACATACATAGCGCATCAAGAAAACCAAGCATAATAATAAGCGAACATTAATTTTATTCCTACCGTTTGATAACTCAGATACAAAGCTGCCACATACTCGCCATAGAATTATACCAATACCAAATATATTTATAGAATCACACACTAAGCATACGAACGCTAAGCTTGTGCGCATCATTGTAAAATAAATTTATAAATGTCACATTCTTTAGTACTTTATCCCATGAAAAAGTTAGTTACCAATCAATTGAGACTCCAATAAGATAAATAAGTCAAAAAGTAAAATAAAACTCAATTTTATTCACACTCAAAATGATTTGAACAATAATTTTACTGCCAGCCACCTGGCAGTCGCTCTCGTGAAACGAAAAAGCGATTCAACGCATAAATTCAAATGATCGTTTCCAATGCGTGAAATAATTCATTGAAATTTTTCACCACCACATTTCGCTCTCCCGTGAGAGCGTGTCCATGGCGAACAACCACCGTGAAGCGTTACGCTCGCAGCATGTAACATGCGCATTCTTTAGTTTTGCCTTTTGTTTTTATTACAGTGTTTTTTTTTATTTATTATTCACGACGATCACACATGGTACGTATTTGGAAAGGAGAGAGGGAAAAAGGTAAACACAGTAGCGTTGCGTTAATCAAGCGTTATAATTTTAGTACAAGAACATTGGATAAGTTACGTACACCGGGGGAGGGGTGAGAAGAGCAAATATTAGAAGACATCAAACAGAATTGAAACAATAACATGAACCATACTATCTGTGAGAATAAAATACAAAAAATATATATTTCGATGTGTTTTTTTTTATAATATCTTAACGATGTTTCTTATATTTAACACGAAAAGGATTGATTTTCATGTTGACACTCAATTACTCGAAAATATTGAGAAAATAACTGCTTTTTATTTTGTTTTAATGGGCAAATTAACAACATGAGAAATCGTTCTTCTTTCCAGTTAGAAAATATTTTAATATAAATCACTTGTATAAGAAAAGCAATGTAATGGGAAGATAATAATTTTTCTTGGATTTAAATTAGTTAAACTCACAGATTTGAATAAGATATTATAAGTTTGGTGGAATCTAATTTCATATAACACTCTAGAAATCAAACAACTAATATAAACTACTTGTTGATCATGAAAAATGGTGATTTAAACTTTCGAAACTTCTGTGAAAGATGTTATAGGGAAAAAATACACACTCCTGCTCCTAAGTGGATCTACTTTTTGATTTCAAATCGCGTCTTAACACGAAACCTACCATAATTTATTTTCTTGGAGTCTGATATAATTCTGTTACTCTATTAAAATATCATACACACACACACACTGGTGTTTGATGATTCTTTGTTTTCGATAAAGCACAAACAATTTGATTTCGAAACGACAAAAGTAACCTAACGTAACACAGGGACAGACAAATCATAAAGGATGTAACAAGATAGCACAGTATAGTATATCCAATCGATAGAAGAGAAGTCAGCATGATGTGAAGATGATGAGTGAAAACTTCAACCAAATGAAACAAACCGCAAAATACGATGAATATGGAATGAGTGTGTGTGTGTGTGTGTATATGTCTACACACACGCACACACCAACACACATACACGAATGTAGGATGGATAGAGAAGGTTCAATTTGGTGGGGTCGCGGAAGAGATGAAGGATGGATGCATGGATCATAGAAAACTTAAAATCAACGACATTAACATCCGATGGAGCGGAGCACAATCGTGGTACCAGTTCCCCACAATCGTTCCAATGGACTCCCCTCCCACCCCCACTTACCAGTGTTATGTGTTCCAAATACTGTGGTAAGGTGTTTTGCACGTAAACGTCACTGGTCGGATATTTATCGTAAGTTGGTCTGCAAGAGAAAACGAGATGTGAGTCTTGGATTGTAGAAGGGGCAAATGATGTGTTGGCTTACCCATTGTTGCTGCCCACCGTATGGGACACTGGACTGCAGGGTGCACTGGAATTGGAATCGGGATTATTCACTAGCGCAAGCCCCGGACTGGAACCGGGGCTAGGTCGAGTTCGATAGTCAGACATAATTTGCTGAAAAATAAAACACAACAATTAAAACTAGCTTTGTGAACGGGTGCGAGCATTGTTCGGTTACTACATACCGGGGACATATTTCCATGAGATCCGTACAGTATGCTTTCGGGTGAGTTCTGGTTGGGCGAAGCCAAACCGTCAGTGATCTGGGTGAAGCTATCGTAACTTATCTGATCTAAGGTTGGTATTCGTTGCTGTTGTTGTGCCTGTTGCTGCTGCTGCTGCTGCTGTGGAGACTGGGCTTGCGGTTGCTGGTGTTGCTGGTGCTGCTGCTGTTGCACTGACTGCTGCTGTTGATTAGTGTCATAAGTATTGTTGACCTAGTAAGCACAAGAATGGATCGTAAGTAAATAAAACATGATACAAATGGTCGCTTTAGAAACGATGGAAATGGAAGGGAAACGGAATTTCGTCAAACGTTTTAACAACATCTATTTTGTTCACCGTCATCGTGTCCACTGGCCCAGCGCGCGATCGAGCCGTTCACATTTAAGAGATACGCTGTTCATTATCGTTCACTATTTAGGTTTTAGATTAGTCGCTGTAAATGTAGCATAGAGCACACAGAAAGGATGGCAGAGCTGACGTTCATTCTACTTAGCGTGCGTTTGATGCGCCTAAAGAAGTTGACACTTGAGCACAAACAAAACTGCAACGTTGCGCGCTTGAACCGTTTGCAAAGTGATAGAATGTACAGACTATCGAACAATATCACAACAGCACAACATTTAATGACTATTCTGTACGGTATAAGAAAAAGGTAACACATTTTAATAACTTACAAAACACAACTTAAAATCTGGTACGGACGATGAGCAATAAAGAGTGAGAGAAAGAGAGTGCGCGACATACAAAGGGAAGGATCGGTATGAAATAGTAGAAAATAATAAATAAAAAATTATATACCTTCGACATAAACGAATATCTATTACTATCTGGTACAGATAAAAAAGGCTGCAAAAAATTAACGATGAAAGAAAAAAAATACAATAGTAAATATAACACAACACGTTCACAGGCAGGCTGTAAATTTGATAAAGGATAGATAAATGGCACATGTGATAGACGATAGAGGAAGCGTGTGTAGTAAATTGGTTGCTACAGATGGTAAAATAGTGAGCAGGAAGCGGATAAGGGTTGTGAATGGTTTTAAGCGCAGTAAAAGGTGTGCAACCAACAGATGAAAGGTTAGACAACGCAAGAGAGAACGGTGCATACTGTAGCGATATGAGAAATAGTAGACAAAAACATTGAATTGTTTAGAGGTGCGTGAGTGTGGCTAGGAAATGTTTTACTTTCAAGTGCATAGAAGCGGCAAGCCCTTTTGCACTTGTTTATAACAATGTGAGAGCTTACTAAATGTCCAATAAGCAACACCAGAATACTTTAACCTGACCTTACTTTCACTCGGTTCGCATAAATGTTTCTATCGATCGGTGTTGTATTATCAGTGGTTCTTGTGCGCCCCCGGAGGTCTGTTAAAATCCACCACCCAAACACCAGCCGCATCGGCACTCACCTGACTAGAGATGGTTTGTGGCTTCGCCTTCTTTCCCTTGATGCCATTGTTAAGCGTTGCGCCATTGTTGTGATTCACCGCGCTCCCCATGTTCACGCTGTTGACCGCGATCGGGGCCACCGACGCGCTGGGACTGCAGCTGATCCCGCTGCCCGTTGGGCTGACGGACCCGCTGTTCGAATGGCTGGTCGGAATGGGATAGCCACCAACGCCATTACCACCTCCACCACCTCCTGTTCCTCCTCCTCCACCTCCTCCTCCTCCTCCTCCGCTGGAACCGCTCGCTCCGCCGGCACCGGTGCTGACGCCACCGCTGAAACTGTTCGCCCTCGGGTGCGGATGGTGGTGATGGTTCTGGATGGCAGAGGTTGGCGAAAGCGACGAGGGTGAGGTACCGAGCGGGCTCTACAAAGCGTAAAAAGGAGGTTATTCACGCTGGCCGAAGATTAGGCACCCTGCAACACCACTTACCGGACAGTAGCTATGGTTCTGGCCGTTCGGATCGTACTCTTGGTCCAGCGTGGCCGGATACATGGAGGGATAACCGACGGAGGTTAGGTCCGGTAACGAGCCCGTATTGCTCGGTATCGGTATCTGTATACTATCGGGATGGTTTTGCGATGGGTAGATGCTGCAAATTCGGAAAAAATGGGTCAAGTTAATTGCAACTCATCTTCCGCTGCCCGCATGCACTCACTTGATGCCGGGTAGCCGGGGCAGGGCGGTAGAGGACCGCGACCGTATGTCCTGCGACGAACCATTGTCGTGATGATTACTCGGATGGTGATGATGGTGGTGATGGTTATGATGGTTGTTGGTCATGTGGCTGTTGTGTACTTTCGAAATGTGTTGAGCATTTGAAATCTTTCTTTGCACTGTCGGGCTTAGCGTTAGGGGTGAGTGAGTGGTCAAATGGGTGGCGTCTTGTTGCTGTGGATAGAAAAACGGGAGCATTATTCGTACGGTCGTTCATACACGCGCGTTGGTGCTGCGCTTAGAACTTGCCTGATTTTGACAGAGACTCTGATGGATTGCCGAATCCGAGATCGAACGGTGCCAGTTGTTTTCCATCGGGGGAATTAAATGAACCGTACTGTTGCCGTACGGTGACGTGTCATGGTTTCGACTCGATTGCCGATTACGCATGGGACCTCCGGGAGTTCGACCTACGGCAAGGGAAAACATTGCATTACAACTCAATCGATCGGCATTCCATAGATCTTCGCCTTGCTGGCGATCTTTACCTCTGGATTCTCTCGTATGGCTTGGTGTGCTGGTTTTGGGTGATATTTCCTTTTTCACCTTGATCGTCTCGGGCTGCGTGTAGGGTTTCAGCTCGGTCAAGGTTGTACCATCTTCCGCCTGCAAAAACAGTGAGAGCCTGCATTAATTTATGGTATTTTTGAAAAGCCGTATTACAAGTAAGAAGAAAATGATTGACTTTAATCCATCAAAAAAACGGGAGGCATAAGAAAGGGGAAAAACTTTTTTTTTTATAGACTCCGATAAAAACCATTCAGCTATTCTATTCTATGTCACCATGCAGATGGATGAAAACAAGGTAAAAATCACCAGGCGCATCCATCGTCCTCCTAGTCTCTTCTAAAACAAACTAAAAACGTTTCAAAACTATGTTCGATAAATCAACATGCACTTCAATACCAGTATACCCAATACATGGAATGTTGTGCTAAATTAAAATAATATATTTTTTATAATTAGTTGAATTTTTTGCCTGATGCATGAATTTCATACTTTTGGTTTTCATTTCATCTTTAAGGAAGTACTAGAAACATGAAAAATTACTTTTAAATTGAAACTACTATATGCATGCACTTTTAAAACATTCTGACCGGATCATTCTAATAAAAACAAAAACGAAAAATTATAACGCATATTTCAGAGGAACGTGTCTAAGCTATGATAAAGGAGAACAAACAACGTTTTACCTAAGATTAAAATTCATAAAACACACAGCCCTAGTTGAACTCTAGTACCAGGAAGTTACGAAAGAATAGAATCAAGAATCATATCTAGCTAATTCTACCCGACTAAACATACGATTTACAACAGAACAAAACAAAAAAAAAACAGTATGAACATCAATAATGAAGAACGAAACAACAAGTGAACCGTGCGCTGGCGGACAGGGCGGCCGCCCAGCCGGAGCAAAAACAAAATGCGATAAAAACCTTTTCCTGGTACTGTTTGTTTTCATTATTGACGTTGGGCAGGGACCCGCCGCGAAACGTGCCCAGCGTGCCCGTCGTCGGTGACAGGTTGGCACTTTTGGACGCCTGCGAGATGATGATGGGTTTTTTTTTGTTAGACGCGAAAGCGCAGCGTTTGGTGTTTGATGGTGATGATGATCAAAGGAGGGAGCGCGCGCGGGCGAGACGTAAGAAGGATGTTTGCCCACGCCGCGGTGTGGTAATGAGTGAGATTCAATATTGTTGTTGCATTGTGCGTTTCCACCGCAGTAGCGAGTGAGATGACGGGATGGTCGTGGAATTCCGGAAGCCGGCGTGACGCAAGACAATCAAAACGAGGCGAGTAAATAATCAATTATCAATGCGACAAGATGACAATTTGGTTTATAAGCAGGGAAACACAAGAAAACCCCTAAAAACAAGCATTTCTAACAATGTGAATTAAAATTGATTGTTAAACTAAAATTAATAGCAAAGTGGCTTTAAGAGAAATACATGAATAGGTGATTTATTTTCTATTCAAAGTAAGTTTATCACAAATAATGCGAAAGGATCGTAAGGTTGTGAAATAAACCAGAAACGTTACTCATTTATTAAACAATCGCAAAACATGTTAAATCATTGAGTCGATTGAAAAGTACATGACATAAACTAGAAACAAAAAGTCAAGTGTAATCAATATAATACATGATAAAAAATAAAATTTAACTAACGATAAATAACATATCAACAAAACAAACTAATTAAAACAAAAAAATCGATAGGCTCAAAGGTTATTTAATAAAACTCTACAAAAAATGAGACGTGAAAATAATAAATCAATAAAACTAAACAAACAATAAATAACAAAAACACATAAAACAAAATCGATAGGCTATTTAATAAAACTCTACCAAAATTGAGACGTCATCACACATGGAAGTTATATCCTCTCTCTTCTATTTATGATCCAGAATTTTCATTCACCCTTGTAATCTGTATTCTTTTATGAACCGATAAATATTTCATACATTTTAACGAACCCTCAATTTGATTTTAATCTTTAAATAGATACCCCGAAAGTCGCTCTAATGTGTTTTCCCCCGGCCAAGCAGGCTAAAGCGTGCATGTAAAGAACATCCACACGATGCTCCACACATCTCAACGCCATGTCTCGAGGTTCGGTAACAACAGAACTGTTGACAGATAGCCTGTAAACCCTTTGCAGCTCGGGTTGACATTTCAAAGCATGGCTGAAGATTAATTAGCTTTCAACACACCTTTCCCCCCCACCTCCCTTTGCGAAGTCGCTCAGGCTCGTTATGGACAAGGAGCAGGTTCATCTTCACCTATTCGCCACTTTGACTTTATACCGCACAAATGTGTGAAGCACACGTAAATGAGTCCATTTTTGTTTAGTGCGAATGGGGATGGATGCGTATGTTTCCAACGCAACTTCATTAGTAATTCCATACACCGGGACTAACACACTTGATTGATGTTGCTTCTTGGGATTGGAAAGGGCCAAAATTGAGCAGAGCTTCTACAAGATAATTGGAAGCATAATATTCATCCGAAAGGAATAGATACATCTCACTGCAGGCTCTCCTCACACTCTTTCGTTATTTATAATTTAATTGAATGCTTGTAAGAACGCTACTAATATAACAAGATTTATTATCAAAACATCCATCAACCAGCAATCAGCATTTTTTTATTTTAAAACGTTAGAAAACAATGTCTTCAATGACCTTCCATTCTAATAATTATAATATTAACGGAAATTTTAAAACCGAGTGGCCAAAAGTGGAATTTATGAAGGGTTTCAGTGTTTTAGAAAAAAATCATCCAGTATAGTGAAGTTTGAAATATGATTTTGTGCGTACCATTTATAAACTTTGATAGAAGGAAGGCATTAATTTGCTGATACAATTTACTATTTAACAATTTACTAAGTTCGAGAAAATTTTAGGAAAAAATGTGCATCAAAACGTTTAAGTAATAATAAAATGAACCCTTCTTTATCATTTGAATAAGAACATTAAAAAAATAGTCGTATAGCTCTCCTCCATTTTGGGCATTAAAGCGTTACAATAAAGAGTCCAAAAAACTAAATACAACTTTTACACAATTTTCCTAAGCCCGTCGAAAGTGACCGGAACTTGATCTTTGTAAGCTTATTATACAATTATAAGCTTTTATTTTGTTCACCTGAAACATGTTCATATCTCTTAACTAGTGCCACTCGGGAAACATTTCATGTAAGCAACAGATAATATGTAATACAAACACGTGCTTTTTCATGTTCCGACCAGCTTCAACAGCACATTCTACACCAGGTTAAAAGGATTACAAAGTAGCTGTTTCATTACGCATTGCCGCATTGCATCAACATTGTCCCCCCCCTACTCCCCCTCCCCCTTCACGGCCTCCTCTCCCTCCAAGCAACTAGACCGTAAAATTCTCAGAAACCGTACCGGCAATGGTTATTGCCCTGTATAACTATTCAGTCTTTCGATACAATCACTTTCGTTTGGGAAAAAATGGGTCTCACTGTACTGCGTAGTGATAAAATGAAGCGAAAAAAAAATGCAATACAAAACCAGCACAATTTAATTTCAGTTCATCGCCGATTTTCCCATCACCCACCATCCCAGCGTGGTTGTCGTGTGAAAAACAGAGTGTGCATCCCCCGAATTGATTCGATAACGATACCAGCCCCCATCGCCCCAAGGGTATGCGTACAAAGAGCCACCCTCAGCGCTGGCGTTGCGTTGCATATTTTTGCAAATTGGATAATTAAATAACCAGCCCGAAAGCCGAAGCAACAGAAAGGAAAACAAAAAAAAAAAAACGCCAGATGCACTTTGCTTTTCCCATGGAAGCGTTTTGCTCGCTCTGTGCACAAATACAGACGAAGGTGAATTTCCTAAACAAAGACCCACTCTCACACACGCACACACTCCGCCACATGGGGAAAAACATTTTCTTTTCGCCCTGAGAATATGTGTGTTTTTCGTGGCGGCGCTGCTGTGAGGACATTTTGATTGTGGACTAAAAACATTGCACCTACACAGACGAACGCAACATCGACGCAACACAAACCGCAGGAGGTCCTTTGGGGGGGTGAGTTGAGCTCCGAGGGCTCGTCGCCATATCATTCTTTTGTTCTCACAGCTTCAAGCCCACCACCAACAAATGTACCCCTTATTGGCTATCGCACACACCCACACACAGCCCCAAACAAACACATCATTATCACACCCCACACAGCCAAACGCGAGAACTCGAGGTAAACAAAAACTGACGCGTGCGCGCGCTTTTTTTGTGCCTCCCTTCCCTTCTCCCCGGCAGGGCTACCCATGGCAGTGCGTCGTCGTCGTGGCCGTTATGATGCCTCTTTTTTTGTGTCTTACAGCTAGTCCCTATACAGATATATTTCTCATCTGAAAATGATATCTTGTTGGACCGCTTCACCTCTCTCTGGTGCCAATAGACAGCCCGGGCTTGAGACAGAGCGAAATATGAGGAACAAACGAACCAGCAAGCAACAAGAGACAGCACTTAAACCCGCGCTCAAATGCAAATGATGTTCGCCATCATATTCTCGTTCTCTCTCTCTATCCCTTCTCTCTCTTTATCTCGCACGTGAAATCCTCTCCCGAACAGGCTGTGTGCTGAACACACATCGATCGAACAACGCGCACGATATTTTCAGCGTGCCGAGAAACGAGTTCCACGCGGGCATGAAATGAGTGACACGCGTAACGAATGAAGTGGAACGTAATAAGCGGGCGTGTGCGTGTGGTCTGTTTTTTTTTTTGTGTTGTTGTTGCGGTTGCTGCTGTTGTCCCTTCAATATGGTAATTGATTTCTACACCATGCAGAACGGAAAGCGCCCACCATCGCAGGTACATATCGATGAGGTGCACACACTCTCGTTGGCACTGACGATACGGCCTGGCTGGCACGGCTCAACAGGTCACAGGTAGCACCGTACCGCACACAGCACGGTCATTGAAACCAGGAGAGGTTGACCGTTTGATTAAACAACATTAATTAAACATATCCGGCCCGGGCGCGTTCCAATAGCGTACATTAGGTGCGAGTGTGAGACTAAGGCACTTGGTGAAAATGCTGTAACGCTGTACAAATATCGAAACATTGATAAGTATAGCTATTACCGAATGTACTGAATAATGTACAAATGTTAGGTCAAGGTAAAGGTAGCATGGTTTGCTGTATAAACTTAAGGCTCAATTTTGGATATTATTTTCAGTCAGGCAAAAGTCTTGTCAGTGTGACAGCCACCGGGCGTCTCCATCCAGGATTCAATTATTTTCTTACGAACAACGCGCCGTGTGCCTGCTGTCCTCCGGGGCGATACATTCAAAGTTAAATTAATGGCAAAATTACCCGCAGGCTGTTTCTTAACTTTGCAAGACTGTTGATTGGCACAAGATAAATTCTATACCAATGGAGCAAAAGTTAGCTTTTAATGCTGCTATTGGCATTACACGATTTTCGATGATTTAAAAATTACTTTAATTATTGATAAATTGATAACTGCGAGGTCCTGTAGTAGCTCACAGAACCATACACCTTTATGAAAGGTTGAAGGTTCATAATAAAAGGAAAGAAATAATATGAATAAGATCAAGCTAGCCGCAACAACATTATTTGTCGTTTTTAATATAAAAAAAAACCGATCGATAATTAATCATAATGAAAAGGGGTTTTCCCTTAGAAACGCAAAATCACCTGACATATGGTGAACAAATATTTGTTTGTGAGATTTGTTTGCCTCATTTTCAGGCTTCAGTTTTGTCTGCTTTTTTCTCCTTTAAAGAAAATTGTTATTAATTATAAACACACTGATAATCAAACAAGCGCAGAACGAAAGTCCCTATCAAACTGATTAATTACCCGTTCGTTCGAGTCCGAACTAGCACTCCGTAAACAATTAGCACCAGTTAGTGAACTCGGTTCGTTCTATCGCGTTCAACTTTGTTTAATTAAAAACACACACATATACAGAGAGAGACCGCTAGCGATGATATGTAGAATTTAACGTTTCACCATACTCGAAGCGAACCGAAAAAAAAGTCTTCCAAAAACGCAAACCCAAACCAACCAACCGTCTGGCTTTGTAATTTGTGTTCTTCTCCTAAAAGCTTTTTTATCTCACTTGCTTCAAACAGGCATTGCTTTCGACCATGGTTCCGTGGAGGCAGCGAAAGAACGAGAAAGAAACGCAAAAGCAAAAGCAGACAATAAAAATGGAAATGAGAGAAAAAGTAATGATGAGAAAACAACAAAGCAGGACTGGCCTAAACAGTTGGTGGATAAATTAGGCACAGCAAAAGTGCTGTGTAATAAGCTGTGCCAAAAAAAAACAACCTACAACAAAGAAAAGAAACGTTTTAACACAAAGGAAAAAAAGAACTGAGATGAACGCAAGAAGAAACATTATGAAACATGATCCTCCGACGGGATGGGTTTCATCTTTGGGAGAACCAGCATCTCTGAGTGCGGGTGAGATGCTCAGCGCCGTCCCTTTCCGTCTGTACTAAAACTCACATCGCCACCGATGATGTATGAGGGTTTGTGTCAAAAACATTTCAATTTAACCCGCTTTCCTTCATTGATCTGCTCGGTGGCACGGTACGGCGCAATTTATTGCTTGTACCCCTTTGTGCCTCCCTCCCCCACCCTCCTTCTTTTTGCAGTTGTTTGTTTAGTAAGTGGCTATTGCGTCCTTTACTAATTGTTCAATCCTGCTCACCAGTCATCTTTTGCCTTAGCGTGATAATGCGGGTGAGCGAGATAGAGAAAACGAGAGAAAGAGTTTTCTTATGATCTTCCAAGATGCTCTTCGGCTATTCCGGTAGGCGTTATTGATAATCGACATACACTGATCTGTATTAAAATGTCACTCTTCCTTCCTTCCTTCTCGCTCCTTTCCGCTCTCCCAACGCCGCAGACACGAGTGCCACCCCGCCCCGGAGCCGGCAGCAGTGAAAAGTATATAAATAAACACATTGTGACCCAGCAGCACAACAGAGCGCGAACGCAACGTAAACAATTTTTGCCGTACGCAAATGCCATCCTACAGCTACAGCGAGTGTGCCACCCCTCCACCCCTCCACCCCTCTTCTTTAAGGGTTGCTTCGGGCCGTTCTCACATGTGTGTGACCCTCGGTGATGGGTAATGTGCCCTCATAAATACACAGTTGGGTAGCATTTTTTGTGTATGTGTGTCCATTGCAGGTTCGATCATTAGCGAAAGGACACGAAACAATCGATCGAAAAACGGGGTAGGCTGCAACAACAACACAAAAAAAAACAAGGTGTTTGCTGCTCCTTCCCGTCACCATTCCTCCCGTTTTTGTACCTGGACTTCACACAAATAAACACTGGTCCGGTGCACTCGAGGCCAAACCGGATGATCGAAGAGCAAATCAAAACAAAAAAAACATTACCTCTTGTACGATCGACAAAAATCAAGCCCGGCAGCTTCGTGCGGAACGGAAGGCGAAAAGAGCACCGAAGGCGATCTTCTGGGCACTCGCGTCTCGAGGCGTGTGTGTGTGTTTTTTTTTGTTTGCGGCTCCATGTGCCACTTTAGTGACGTTTAGTTTCTATTTTGTCTCACCCGTGTCCCGTGAAAACACATGCAGCTGACGGACGGACGGACGGATCGGCTAGACCCGGTGTGGAAAGCAAATTTACTTCGACATTGAGCGCAAAAAGCGCAACGGCCAGCACACACAAATAGGTTACCAATTCAATGTAATGGTTTCGGTCAAGTTGCTGTGTGTGTATGAGTTGTTTTTTAATGCTTATGTGTCTCTCTAGTTCAACCGTGAGCATAAGAAAAAAAAAAACTGCCTGCCATGACCTAGAGATGACTAGAATGTGATGAGTTTTGAAGGATATTTTCAGGTGGAACCAACGAGGTACGTTACATCATGCAAAGGAAGTTTAAGATTAGAAGACAAAAAAAATAATTTTTATCCAAAACCACTATTCAATAATAAAATATTAATCATTCGATTGGCAAACGACCACAAACAGCCAGACACTCTCTCTACCGAACAATAAGCCAATCGGGCATGTTGACGCACAAAAACCGCACGGATTTACGCATCCATTCGCGAATATAGCAAACCAGTTGTTAGATGCACGCTTTTGGGACGATAAATTACAAAATCACTAACGGCGTTGTCGGTTCCAAAAGTCAAAATAAAATGACGCAAAGCAGCGACCCCAAGAATTCCCACCTTCGTGAATAGATAAGCCTTACCGCAACAAATAACGCTCGTTAAAAGCATCCGGTAAAAAAAATCGAACGACACAACGCCACGCCGAAAACTGGATTTCTAACGGACGATGTCTGCCAATAACCCACCTTCCTGGACACTCCCATTCCGGCACAAGCCTTGAGCCAGTTAAAAGAAGACACTTTGCAAGCGCGTATAGCTTCTCGTCGGCCTGCTAAGCTCTTCCACTTGGAGGAGATGACTGCTCTTCTTCAGGTAAGAAGGAACACGACGCTTGATGACCACGTCGCTATGCGCGTGGTAAGGCATTAAAACCGGTCCCGGAGGTTTTCGATCGCCACCTCAAACCTACCCCCCCCCCCCGAGAGATTGCCAACAGGTACACACGCGCACGCCGGGCCCAGACCTGAAGGTCAAGCTCGATTACGTCGTTTAGAATTTTGTTTCGTGCTACCTTACCGAAAGAACAGAATGGGTAAAAAAAAACCACAAGCTAGAAGAGACACCTGTCTAAGGGAGCGCGGAGGAAGGATAGGGGGAAGGAACCACAGCCTTACGGCCATAAACGAACGATGATGATGATCACGCACTTTCGGGCGACGCGCACGAGCGCCGACCGAGACCGGCCTCTTAGGGGGGGGGGGGAAGGTTTGGGGTAGGAAGTGCTTTAAGGGTTTTTTTTTCCAGCAAGTTTTTCCTTTGTAGCTTTAGAGTGAACCAGACGGCTTATCCAAAGCCCAACTGGAGACATTTACCCTGCGATCGAAGATCGGTGACACCTCCAGCATCGTGCGCTCAAACTCCTGCTGCTGCAGCTTCATCTTCTCCTCCTGGATCTTGATTTTGTCGCGGTACTTGCGCGGATTGGTCATGTTGCTGCCGCCGTTGCCAGCGGTGCCGCTGCACCTGCCGGTGCCCAGCACCTTCTCCACCGCACTGGACGCAATCTTGAGGCTCACACACGGGCACCACGGACACCACCGTACACACTTATCAAGATTGAGACTCTCGCTGTACTGCGAACTTTTTTTCAAACTATCAAAACTGTACACTATAACACGGCTCAACACACTATTGAAACTGGCGTGGAAACTTTCACTTCACTGTAATTACTGTAAGAAGAAATTTTCTCAATTCTTGAAACGTACTCCGTTCGACGAGAGAAAAATATTTCAAATTTGCTCCGTTAAATCCTTTTTTTTTTACACAATTACCACTAACAAAAACGGTTTAGTACACAACGCTACGAAAATTTCTATGTCCACAAAATCAGACACTAATTCCAAAAAACTTTGCTAAACTTGGCCACAGAGGCGTGCGCGCGCACGTATTCGCTCGTACGCAGTGTTTCAACTCCCGTTCCGCGATGATGCTAGAATCGTATTGAACACGCTTCTCAGCCACGGAGCAGCTCAGGTCTGCGCTCGCGTACTCGAACGCGATCAGCTCGCCGTGTTACTCTCGTCTCAGCGGGAACTCAGGCTGAGCGGCACCTCATTGCAATAAAAAAAATGTATACTCGCACGAGAATCTTCACACTACGCGGTTCTCATCGCAGCGGACATGGCAACGGCTACTAACACCGTGTCGCGAACCACTCCACGCGCCAGTGCGCGGCGGGGAGAATCATCGATCGATGACATACATTCTTGTCTTAACCCTCTCTCTATCCCTCTTTCTATCTCTCTCTCTCTCTCTCTCTCCCTCTCTCTCTCTTGCTCACTTAATATGCGACCGATTAATGCGTCTCGCCGATCGGTGTCGGCGGAACGCACATCCCTTGCGAGTCGTTTCCGGATTCCAACCGGTATAAAAAAAATGGGCAAATGGGGCTCCGCTTGTTCTTTTCGCGTATGTTCAAATTCAGGTGTGTCCGGCAGTGCCAAACACGATCGACGGTTCTGCCTCCACTGGTACGGGGCAGGTGAGCGCAATGGAGGTGAACCTTCTTGACACATTCAACAACGCACATGAAACACAACGATCGTAAGGGCATGCCTTTGGATTGACAAATTTAACGCTACGTTTCGAAGCAGCCCAGCTAGCAAGTGTGTTTTCGCTCACAAAAAAAAAAGGTGAATAAAGTGTGCAAAGGCTGGCTGGATACGAGAGGGCTAAAATTCACGAGACACTTCTCGCCACCGCTTGCTGACGCCATATTCCTGGGTGGTGCGCACACGCGCTTAAATATTTGAACAAAGCGTCGTCGCTGCCCGTGATCGGCTTGTGTCTTGTGGGTTTTTTCAAACGGAAAATATCGCTATGGTTTGCAAGAATCCCGCTAAAAAGAAAACCAATCAAATGAAGTTAATTGTTGTTAAGGGGTTGTGGTTGAACAAGCGGTAGGGATGATTTCTACGATAGCTTCGTTGTCTATCGTTGTAATTTATAAAAATGTATCCACTGGTTGGTTTTCAGGGTCGAGCAACAGGCTATCAATTTATATTAAAAAAATCAAACCCATTAAACACCAACCAAACAGCCAAGTTTCAAGACCCGATGCTTTTAAGATCTTAGATATTTATTTGGAGACCTTTAAACAAATATTACTAGGTTCTTCGGTTTTCTGTTCTGGATGCGTGTATGGATAGAACAAATTTTATTATGGGTAAGCTAAACTACAATCTTAAACTGACGGCCGACAGGTTAAAGCATCTTTGAGTAAAAAAAAAAAATGTCCAGCAATGTCTTAAAATGTCCATCCTACTCAGAATTCGAAATTATTTACTGCACCTTAACCAGTAATTCGTGAATTACTAGAATGTACCAACTACTCTATTAAACAATGGCTGATAAGATTCATATAAAACACTTTTAAATTGCTTTTTTTCAGTTTAAGAGATCAATGTTTGGGTTGTATCAATAGTTTGATAGCAGAACCTGGAATAAGATCAATTCCTATCTTTGGACCGTTTAAAATTTTCGGGTGTGTCTAGCCCGTTGTAGTAAGCATCAAAAGTTACAGAACAGCCAAAGTCCTTATTCGCCAGTAAGGCTCGACCATGCCTCGATCGCTATCGGTTGTGCTGGGCAGAAGAAAAAATCATAGTTGACCAAACCTTAAAACCCTTCACAAAGTGACAGGCTCCTCTTCAATCACTTAGTCACAGATAAGTTGCGGGCGAAAAAGATCGAATCACACCAGAAACAGAAAGCCACTGGTACGTCAGCAAGGGTGAGCATGTATCGAGCTCCTGAAAATAATCAACACTGAGATGTAACACATTTGACGTCGCCCCAAAACTGACAAGATTAGACATCTTCATAATGATGGAAATTTCCATTCGACCGAGTTTTTTCGCTGGAACTATGACATTGATGTATCGTATCCTAATAGTCACATAATTACCCCCTATTGAGAATGATCAATTATAATAGGCCTAAACCACCAGTAGCATATTCCGGTTTTTTTTTTAATTTCGTTCGTTGCGGATTGTAAAACTAGCTAGCGTGCAGTTACATTCGCAAAACGCTTCTTCAAACGTGCGACTTAAAACCACATTCACTATTTCTGGAACTCCACATAAACACACACAACCCGGGGCACGTCAATCGGGCGGCACCGGGCCAAGGTTACCGGGTGGCGCTAAACACATTCACAGAGCGCAGAGATTTCCACCCCATGGCGTGTGGGTTTGGGGTCCGTCCACCCCTACGTTTCCCCGTCTTTCTCCAAACAATCCCCCCCAAAGCTCCGGTTGAATAGCGCAACCAATCAAAAACACTTAGACCCATACACACGCCCAGTGTGCCTCTCCTTTTCTGTAAACCATTCGCGGAGAATCGCGTCTGAAGCGATAAGCCTACATTTTTAAGCGATTGATAAGAAAGTGCCAAGTCGCTCCACACTTGGGGCGTACTAATACCCACAAACAAAGCTCTAGGAACGGAATTATTGGAAGCGCCACATGGAGGGGTACCGTTGGCGATAGGGGAAGCGGATAAGAGAAATCCACGAAGCGAAGGAAACAACACACAAAAAATCATTATGCTTGAATTTGCTTTACATGTTACATTTCCAGAACATTCATCAACGTTCGCGAAGGTAGCAAAAAAGGTACAATTTTAACCCGAAGAAGAAAAAAACAGCTGATTTCGTAGCTAAGGAAGGTGTAAGAAATTAATTCTACAAACACTAAGCTTTGTAAGCTCCGGCGAGAGGTTTGGGCGTTAAAAGAGGGCGTCCACCGAGCGAGCATGAAAGCCGGACATGAGGGCATTGTGTATGCACGATGGGCGATTCTCGCGAAATGCCACGACTTCCGCTCTGGCATCTCAAACACGCACTCTGGCACCCTACTCCCCTTTCGACCGCTGTTGCATATGTCCACGATAAGCGGAGCGATATTATTACAAATAATGCCCGGTACCCCATAACGGGGCTAGTGAGGCGAAGCAGCACCTTTTCCGGCGCGCTTAAAAAAGTGCACGGAATCGTTTGCCATAAGTTGAACGATTTTTAAAACGGTGGGGTGGGGAAGGAGGGCGTTGGGCACGTTCAGCCAACGGAAGGAAACTACGTCTCCGTCTGCCGCAAGCGCAATCTCGTTCGCCAAATTGATAGGCTTACGATGTGACCTGGCTTCCACATATACCGTGCCGTGCGTTGCCGTGAGTCATACTGTGCACTCTTCTGTGCGGTTTTCGGAACGACTAGACATACCTCCCTCCCTGCCACAAATGATGGATGGTTTATGTGTGTGTGTATTTGCTGAGGGCAATTCATTCGTGAAGAAGGCATGATCATAAATTATTAAAATTGTATGCACGAAAAACCCTCGTTCTTGTGTACGTTTGCTTGACAGGAACTAGTGAGGGGTCTAACTACTCATTAGCGTGATTTAACTCAGAGTAGAAGAGTTAGACAGGTGAGCTAACTTTGTAACTTATCCTTCAAGAGCTTCCCACTAAAAAATGGCGAGTCACAGAGAAAACCCACTAACAACTTCAACAGCCCTAAATAAACATAAATAAGTTAAATAACCCTAAATGAATGAACTCTTCGCTGTGACTCGCAATTCACTCACTGTACCTGAACTCACTAGCGAGTTTAGCAACTCACTCACTCGCTGTGACTCTACTCACTCGCGAGTATAATCGATCTTCGAGAGTAACATGAAATAACACTTGAAAAGTTACTAAACTCGTGAGTGAGTTAAATGAGTTATTTGAGTAACCGAGCTGAGGTAGTCAGCACGATCAGTTAACTCAGCCCTCGGAGAGTAATTGAAATCGCGAGTAAGATAAATAGGACTCCGAAAGTGAGTTACTCGACACCATGAAGAGTTAACTCACTAACGAGATGAAAACAATCTTATCGATGACTTCATGCAACTCAATCACCGCGAAGCTCACGCACTCATTCCGACTCATAATGCACATCACTACACGGAACCTACCATAATGCACCGTGGTCTATAAGCAGTAGGTTTTCTGATTTTTCGCGCTAAATCTTGATACTTGCTAATGAGAAATGCAAACATTATGCAAATCTCCAACAAGCAAAGGCATATGCATGTCGCTCCAACTTTAATGTATTCAAGGTGAACTGCTTTGGATGCATTTATGCAATATTAATAGGGCCATGAAAGTAGACTCTAATAACGATTAATATAAATATTAATCATTATGTTTGGGGACAATTTTTAAACTTTAATTTACAAATGAGGTCTAACAGCCTGAAAGTATGCAATACAGAGCTCGTTGAACCCATTTATCATTTGAGAACCAGTTCGAGACAAGCGTAAGCGGTAAAAAAACGCGGTGTAAATTAGAAAAAATTCCAAACATCGGCAACAAAACATACATACCGCTTTTATAACCCTTTGCGAGTGAAAGAAACGAGCATGTAATGGATAATGACACAGTGTCGTAAATCAGTAGGACCGGTTGTGCTTGCCGCGACCGGTTTAAGTTCCGTCAACATTACACCTTTTTCTATTTTTAGGTGCACAAAATCTGCTCCATTCACCCGGTTTTACCGCACGGGGTAGCATGACCGAGCGTGACATGAGTTGTGTGTGTGTGTGTGTGTTTCTAGGGGCTTGTAAAGCAATGAGTAAAAAACAATATTTGCACACACTATTTAATGTCCCGCGACACTACAACCCCGGCCGACCGCCCAAAACGGCACACAGCGGTCACGGCGCGTCTAAAAAGTCTAAACCCCCGATGAAAACTCTACCATTTCATTTATTTGGCACCGTGTCACGCAATCAAATTCAGCGCGGCGTGAAGTGCACTATCTTACAGCAACCGAAGCTCTCTACCACGCTCCCTCTGTGAGTCTCTTCTTGCAAGCTCGTTCGGACAAAACCGGATTAGCTTCCAAATGTTTCGCTGACCGCGGTATCCCGAAAAAAAAACAAGCACGCATAATGAGTTCAACCTGCGCGCCCGTTCCTACGGTACTCGCTTGGTGCAAACCGGTTTCTTCGTTTGGCAAGCAAGTGGGGCGAGAGGGTGCGAGTGGGGCGCAGAATTGCGAATGTTTTAGCGAAATAAATGAGGCTGGTCGGGGTTTTCTTTTCTCGTTTTGTTTCAAGGCGAACTGTAGGCCTGCAAAGATGGGCGATAGAAGAATTTGGGATAATAGATGAGAGGCAGAAGCTTGAATTGAGACAATTTGTTATACCCATGCAGCATAGCGTAAATTGTTTCGAATGTTTAATGCGAAACACATATCTTGAGAGTGAGAATATATTTTCCACCATATGACGTTAATTTGATGAAGAGAAGTGGATGAATGAAATGAGAAAAAACAAAGGTAGAAGAAACGTTGTTTTGCGTCATGAGAGTTAAACTATTGCATTAGTTGAACCAATTTCAAACGTTCTGATTTGGAACATGTGCTCAAATCGACTCTGTGCTAACACTTTTTGTGGTTGTCTTTCAAGGACGTCTGATTTTCTATTCTGTTTCTATTCTATTCTGAAGAAATCTATTTATTAATTGTCAATGTTAGTAAATGTAATGTAATCTCTTTCACACGTTGCAAGAATTATATCAACCGTAATGACATACTTAAGAACAATCAGTCTCCCTTGCCCCGAGCAGTGTTGGTTAAAGGTGCTGTCTTGGGCTATTATAAAAGGTAAGGGCAAACAGAACACTAGAATTACTTAGAAGTAGTAAAATGTAGGATATTCAAGTTCCGTGAAGAGAGCTTGTTTTTTTTTTGTTACTAGGCTTACACATTTTAGCGAATAGGAGAAAACTCTTCTTGGGTGTCCCGCCACCCTTGTAGGATCAAGATCTATCAGGGCACTGTTCTGCTTTGGCCTTTTCTGTGACACAGTGAACCGCAAACCATTGCAAAATATTCTAATCCTGCGTATGGGCGGGGGCAGAGGTTCGAATGAGAATCGACAAAACGTCGGACCTAATCGACCGTGCCGGCCCTGGAGAACGCTCATGACTTTAATTTAATTATTATTTTTGTGTTCCTTCATTTTTCGTCCTTCTAACATGTTCTTGGGAAAATCTTTATGTTCTGATCAAGACATATTTTATATTCATTCTCAACATTCTTAATATTGAGACCAATTGGTCTTCAGTTTATATAAATTAAACCACGTGTTGAAGGGTTTATTTTGATGCAAAACAGTGAAGGATTGTGTAGTAAGAATAGGCATACACTGTGTGTATATATTATGGAAGCCAGATACAAATGTTTTCATGCATACAAACTTTGAGCTCGTCATTTTCAAGACAATCCCGGAAGGATCTTGGGATGTGTTCTTCAGAACCCATCAATAATTTTGTTTTAAAAATCAGAACTCACTAAAATAGTGCTTTTAATTGAACTGTCAATGCTACTGTTATAATAAAAAACGTTCCGTCTATCGTCAATACATTGCATGAAATCGAACATAAATGCAGTATATAGCGTACAGTTTTAGTTGTTTAATATTGAAACTTTTAAAGTCATACCATATTTCAAGCTTCCATACACATCATGCTGCACAACATGAAGCATATAAAAATCAATCATTCTTTATTATTTAAAATTTCCCCTAGCAATAACTCTCCACATTTCCATGCATATGATCTTCAAAGCAAATCCCTCCCGTCTGTGTGGTTGCATTTGCACACCTTCACGTCACCCGTGTCACCCTCATTCCTTCCTCTCCCCGCCTCTCGCTCCACTGGCGTGGTGCCTTCACCTTTCAGCGTAAACGTAAACAACACGCGCAAACGCAAAACCGCCTATACGTAGGTCTCTCACGCAGACGACGATCGCTAGCGACAACGACGACGAGGATGGTTCGACAACATTCCACCCTCGTCTCTCTCTCTCTCTCTGTACGGCGTATTGGTTCCCTTCGGCCGCTTATCATAGCACTGGAACACACTCAAAACACATACACATAACACCCGCTTCTCGCGTTTGGCTTAGCCCTTATCACACATTCCGCGGTGGGCTGGCGTTCGTGTGTAGACCTCCGGTCCACGAAAGATCAAGCCCGTCGTTGCCGTCTTAATCGAACAGCGCGCGCAATGGAAAGCATCAAACGCCGTTTAATTGACATTTGGAGGGACCCGGGAGGGCGTTTGGGGTGTGTTACGCTTGGCGCCTCTTTCATTCCCTTGCTACCCCCCACCCCCCATTCTGTGTGCAGCAATGTGAATGATGCTGCTGTCTCCCGATCGGTCGGGTTCGGGCAAACATTATCATCGCGTTCGTGTACAAGCCCACTGTACAAATGCAACCTTTTTTGTTCCCCGCCTTTTTTGTCGCACACACCCCACGTTTACACCATCCGGGTGCCACAACCGGACGAGCAGCTGCTGCCCCCGAATGGGCTTGGTGTTGGTGTTGGTGCTGGTTGTCTAAGACGACAGAACCCAGAGACTCGGGGATGTTGTTTGCACAGCACAGCCGAACACAGAACCAGAAACATGCCTTTTGGCACACCCATACCGAGTGGGCTAGCAATCGTATGCAAATAAGAACCACACGTATACTGTCTCAGAACGCAACGCCGTATACTTGCTTGCCCCTCTGAACATCTGCAGTTCCTCCGAGCAGCCGAACTCACCCCCCCCCCCCCAAAGACACTGTTCGACTGACACAGTGCGCGACTGGTTTCTGCTGACAACTGACATTCAAGATCCAACAACTTTGGATTGGAGCAGTACCAGGACACGATTTGGGTGGGTTTTGGGGTGGGAGGTTTTTAGGTCTCCTTTGGAAGCCCCATCATGCATTTTTGTGGACATGATGACTTGGTCCTAATTTTCCTTTCAAAATAGCTATGTAGCTCCACCCAGCTACCTTTAAGGTACAGGTGTGTTCAGGGATATCGAGCACGATCGTGCACATACTCTCCCACACAGGCACACACGATCACAGATCGCAAACGTAGATTGTAGCAAACCAACCGTTTTGGCAGGGTAAAACGTGTACGTGCTTGGCTTTTGCTTTGGTGGAAGCGGCGAGCGGAGAAGCGTGTGACTGCTGCTCAAGCACGTTATTTATAAATACCTACAGGCACGAAACTGTAAGCAGACACACCGCCGCACACACACACACATCTAACACAGACCATGCATGACCACCTGGCGCCCCCATCGTCCCCTTTTGGCGGTCCGGACAAAGTGTTGAAACAGGGTTGCCGATCCGGGGCAGCGTAGGGTTTAGTTGAAATTCCACTCAATAATAATCCACCCACCAACCACCCTTAATCCCCCCCCCCCCTTTGGTTCACGCCAGTCCGTCGAGCAATCGATCGAACGAAGTTAACACTAGCGAGGAGAAAGCTAAACACCACCCAGCGAGATATGGATCTTCATTCATAATTGTGCCAGCATACAGGCAGATCGCGTCGCAATTTCCTTCCATATTCCACCAGGTGGCACACACTATCCCACTATAGAGCCATAGACGAATTTCAAAGCGATTATACACTTCAAACATGCTTTTAAAAAGTCATTTACCGGAGGACGATGATAGAATCGAATGCAAAATTAATAAAACAAAAACACACACACATACACACATACACTAATCCACCAACACAACTGCGATCGGTTCACGACGGTTCCAACCGTGTCGGGCTGATCGGTTCACGACGGTTCCAACCGTGTCGGGCTGATCGGTTCACGACGATTCCAACCGTGTCGGGCTGATCGGTTCGTAATTAATGGTTTGTATGATTATCCGATGACGTTCGCATAAATTAACATCGTTAATTGTAACCACCGGTCGAACAATGTGGTAAAGGGGTGGCGGGAAATGTAAACGCATTCGGTACCGTTTTTTTATTAAACGAAGCTACGAGTGACAAAACCGTTGCCTTTAAACCGTTCATACTTTTACTCTCGCTGTATGGTGTGGTTTTATGTTAAACAAAAAAAAAAAACACTCAAAGCGTGGCTGCGGCGTATCAAGTGTATCAGGAAGCTTTAGCGCCATTAAATTTTATTTGTTTATTTTTAAAGAGGCTTATGGCTGCCGTATGG
>KB671501.1:153067-168969 GCA_000349105.1 Anopheles epiroticus | reverse complement strand
CACACACACACACATCTAACACAGACCATGCATGCACCTGGCGCCCCCATCGTCCCCTTTTGGCGGTCCGGACAAAGTGTTGAAACAGGGTTGCCGATCCGGGGCAGCGTAGGGTTTAGTTGAAATTCCACTCAATAATAATCCACCCACCAACCACCCTTAATCCCCCCCCCCCCTTTGGTTCACGCCAGTCCGTCGAGCAATCGATCGAACGAAGTTAACACTAGCGAGGAGAAAGCTAAACACCACCCAGCGAGATATGGATCTTCATTCATAATTGTGCCAGCATACAGGCAGATCGCGTCGCAATTTCCTTCCATATTCCACCAGGTGGCACACACTATCCCACTATAGAGCCATAGACGAATTTCAAAGCGATTATACACTTCAAACATGCTTTTAAAAAGTCATTTACCGGAGGACGATGATAGAATCGAATGCAAAATTAATAAAACAAAAACACACACACATACACACATACACTAATCCACCAACACAACTGCGATCGGTTCACGACGGTTCCAACCGTGTCGGGCTGATCGGTTCACGACGATTCCAACCGTGTCGGGCTGATCGGTTCACGACGGTTCCAACCGTGTCGGGCTGATCGGTTCGTAATTAATGGTTTGTATGATTATCCGATGACGTTCGCATAAATTAACATCGTTAATTGTAACCACCGGTCGAACAATGTGGTAAAGGGGTGGCGGGAAATGTAAGCGCATTCGGTACCGTTTTTTTATTAAACGAAGCTACGAGTGACAAAACCGTTGCCTTTAAACCGTTCATACTTTTACTCTCGCTGTATGGTGTGGTTTTATGTTAAACAAAAAAAAAAACACTCAAAGCGTGGCTGCGGCGTATCAAGTGTATCAGGAAGCTTTAGCGCCATTAAATTTTATTTGTTTATTTTTAAAGAGGCTTATGGCTGCCGTATGGGCCATAAACGGACCTCAAGCTCAATTCAAACGTACCAGCGAGATTTTAAATTTGAATAATTGTATTTGATCAACGATTTTTTTTTTCATATGAAGATTTCATTTTTCGCGAGCAAAATAAAATAAATATTATTAAGTTTACAAAGTGACGAGAAGTTTGTAATGGAGGCTTGATGCTTTATTTAAGTTAAACTAAATTCAATTCATTTGGATGAAGATTATGCTCTAAGTAACAAATAATTGAAACATAATTTATTTTGTTTTTTTCTCCCTATATTTTTTAACAATATATTCTATATAATTGAAATCGTAATTCAAAGACAAGCAAGTATAACAGATTGTCATTAAATCATTTAAATTGTTTTCTCAAAACAAGTTAAATGGATAGAAGGTTAAAAGAATGTGCTTTTTTTATTTCAGTAGTGACGACCAGACCGTGTTGCTAAAAAAAAATTCTTTGTTAAGAAAATATTTTCCAACAAAATCTAATTGAGAAAACTACTATACAACCTTAAACTTCAGACGCTAGTGAACAATTTCAATCACAAGCTTATGTTTTCCAAATATATGTATTTTTATTATGATCTGGCACATTTAAGTTTCCCTTTCTTACAAAGTTTGTGGAATCTTGGGCTATAGAATAGATTCCAAAACCCTTTAGTCATCTTAAAACTGATTTGCAGAGTACATTATGTACATATTGTAGCTCAGGATTGTTTAAAAGATTTGAAGATTATTACGAATATGGTGATTAATTGAGAAGTTTTGATTTTTAAAATCTTTCAAAATGATCATATTTTTCAATCGGTATTTTCATGAGCAATGGAATTAGGATATCAAAATTGTTGGTCATTTGTTTAGAAAACAATTTCCTTCTTCGAGTAGTACTTAGTGCTTAAGTACTTAGTACGCAACTTATTAAAAAAAAAATAAATCCAATATGTCGATAAACTTGTATGGAATATGTTTGGTGATGAAATTTCCAGCTCGACAGACCTGCACAAATCATTCTGCTAATTACTTAAACAGTAAGTAAAAGTAATGCGACCACTCAATCTATTCTACCAGTACAAAATTTGGCACAGTTCAAAGGTCCCCCTTTTTTAGCAATTACAGAATGTCACAGTATAAGCAATTTGAGATAATCCAACGGTCCCATAAATAACCGCCTTATCAGTCACCTGCAAAACCGATACACTACTGGTAACGTTGCTACGACCGTTTGCGACATTTCTTTTTGGCTCAATGGTTCAACTGAAAATTGACACAATGGCCCTCTTTTATAAAGACAAAATTCGGGAAAAACAGGAACATACAGTATGTGTACGTTAAACAATACTTTCTTGCACATGGATGCAGCTCAGAGTGCAGGGAACTGTGTTCCTTTTTGCGAGCGTATTGCATTGCATTTGTGTGGAATGTAGTGAAAAACGAAGAAAATAAAGTAACACACATTTTAAATTCAAAAGTGGGGAAAACCCTAACGACAGAAAATAAACAAAAATACAAAAATAAAAACAACCACAAAATCATCTTGTCGGAAAAACCGAACTCTCCCATCCTATCTCACCCAAAAAAAAAAAACAGCACAAAACAAAACCTCTCCAAGCCCCCCGAGGTCCCCGGCACACTACCCCTTTCCCCCTACTCCCCGGAAAGCATACCTTCGACGTTACGTCCAACACCTCCCGCATGATCCGCTCGAACTCGGCCGTCTCCTCCGCCTGCTTTTGATTGTGGAGCGCAATCTTCTCGCTAAACTTCCTCGGGTTCGCCATTTTCACAAGGACTGCTTTTCCCGTTCTTCCACTCGGAACTGTCGTCGGCAGGGATTTTCCTACCCCTCTCCCGGGTTTTGCCCACTACACACGCGGCCTGTAACGGCTGTCTACCGCTTGCCACTTGGCGTTCGCTCGGTCACTTTCACCCACTGTTGGGCCCACTGTTTTCCACACCCACAACTGTGTGTGTGCGTATGCTTGGCTAGTGTGCGAGAGAGTGTGCGTACGAGCACCTATTGTTGCAACAGCATGCTGGTGACAGGCGAAGGACGATAATGACGACGCTTCGGGTTCGGCTGACCACACCAACAAACCGAAACCAAACACACAAAAACCACCGTGACAGCGCTGAAGACACACTTTTCCCGTATTTTCTCCCCTTCGGATTTCCGTTTCACACACTAACGATCCATCTGCTTCACCGCTTCTGCTTAACACGAAACACACTTCCACATCGAGGCCTACTTGTTTGGGGTAAATGCTTGGCGCGAAGGAAACTACCACCACCAACACCTACACCCCACCCCACTGTTTCACGACTGCTTTTCCGCCTCTCGTATGAAAATGCACTGTAAAACCAGAAACAAAAAGGGGGGGGGGGGGACCCCGATGGAACCAGAGAGAGCTTTTCCGCGTGTGAACGACACAATTTTTCACCACACACACAAACACACACAGAGCTGGCTTTTGCCTGCAACACAAACACAGGCACACGGGCGCACACTTGTTTCCGGTGGTGCGGTTTTCCACGCACTGGGATGCACTGGGACGCGCTTTCCTTGTATTTGCTTGCTATCTGCTCCTCTACACACGGACTTTTCAAATATTGCACAAACCCATGCACACACACACGCACACACCACTGGATGCTGCAGCGTACTATATGGCTGCGGCAAAGCAAGGCGCGCGTAATGCGTTAATCAGGAAAATTGTGCCTGTTTTGCTGCTTTTACCCCGTTCGCTCCGTTGAAGACCGCCTCGTGTGGGCCGTGTTGGTAGCGTTGGTTTGCACTTCTCCCTCTTGGGTGGCAATCCGAGACCAGGTACCGTCGCACGCGGGGGTTGCAATGCACAAAGTTCACCTTTTTCACACCACGGAAAGCAGCAGGCACACTCTCTCGCTCTGCTGCTCTATTTCTCTCAAGATTCACGCGTTTTGGAGGACAACACACCGAACGAACAAGGAGACCTTGTTATCTCAGAGCTCAGAACAGCTGCCACTCTCTTTCTCCCTCTTGTTCGCTCGCTCCTTCTCCCTTGCACCGCACCGGACGGTTTTTGGCTAATGCGAAATATGGTGCAAAAATTCACCCCTTTCGCTTTAATTCGCAACCGTGTGTTTTAGTTTGCGTTTCGTGTTCTTCGCCTGGCGTGCTCTTGCGGTTGCTCTCGCAACGGTTCGCGGGACGCGGGCATGCACTTTTCAGCTCAACTCACTCGGTGCGTATCAACCACATTCGGACCACATGCCCGGTGGTGGCATTTTCATGCAGATTTTTCCCTCAGTTTTTAATTTATTTGAGAAACCTGATCGTCTCGGCCGCGTTGTGGCTGTCGTTCGTATCACGGCTGGGCTAAGAGCTGAAAGCAAGGAAAGGGAGGCCTATTAGAACACATTGGAGATGAAAGGGCTGTGAAAAATCCAAAATTTAAGGTTTGTTGAAGAAAAAATTTCTCTTTTGGTTGTTCCAATTCCTTAGTTGGTTGGTGCGTATGGTAACCGAGGAGTAAGCTTTGACAGAGAAATGTGAACACTACCCTGCATACAAGATGGTATTTATTTCACTCTTCAATTGAAAGAATTAGCTACAAAAATTTCCTGTTGTATCATCATACTAAAATATACTCTTTTTGTATATTCTTTTTGTATCTGTAAATCTCTGTAAGATCGCTCCTAAAAATCAGTTTCACTGTTTTTTTTTTTTGCAAATTTTCACACAATGAAGTCAACCCGAAGGAAAACCACAATGAAGGAAACCTTAGGAATGCCTCGGCGCAAAACAACACATTGTCGTGTTTACAACATATTTTTCCCTGTCGCCATCGTTCCAGTAGCGATGGGAGTCTTGTTCTCCTAGACGGAAATTCCTGTGCACTGTTTTGACGCATCTAAACATTCCCTGAAAGGCAAGTGACACCTTCTGCAAAACATACACTCACACACACACTTTTCACCTTTCTTTTGCTTTAAGTTTTAAAGTAAAAAAGAAACGCCTTCAATTTCCTTCCTCCTGATTTTATTTTTTTGTTTCCTTTGCGGGGAAAGAGCTACTGCGCGTACACTGGCAGCCGAAGTAGATCGCACCGAACTGGGTGGAAAGGAAAAACATAGCACCACGATTGCACAACCCGCGTGAACGCACACACACACACACACTCACAAAACCGCCCCGACCGCGATCTCGAGCGAGCGCGCGCGCTCCTCTCCTAAGACGCAACCAATACACCCTTGCACACGTGTGCGCGCGCGACCAGCATGCACGCTGCCGACGTTGATGCGGTGCTTGGGTGGGAAGATTGATGTAAGGGAGGGCGGGGGGAGGGGGGTGTAAAAGCGATGGCGGTGGGGGAGCGATTCTAACAGCCGTTTCTATCGCACGCGCGCGGCACTGTTGGATCGCTGTGTTGTGTGTTTTGCTGGCCGCGAGAAGGTTGAAATAACTATACTAGCAGAAAGGGGCCCCGCGTGTGCGTGTGTATATCTCGCGCATTAAAATCTACGCACACACACACACGCGCGCACAAAGCAGTGGTGGTGGAAAGACGGGGGAGGGTGGGTGGTTGAGCTGTGTTGTGTTGACCGTAGCAAGCAGCTGGTTGTGTGTCGCCGCAGAGAAGAGAAGACAGCCGAAGAAAGGCGACAGAAGGCAGAACAGGTCGGACAGCTCGGAGAGTAATAAACCCCGCAGTGAAGAAAACTGCGTCTACTACGATGCTTTCGCTTCTGATATAATTTTGAAAATCTCGTCCCAAACATCTTGCAACAGCCGCAAAGCTCGCAGCGTGCGAAAAGCGTGAGATTTGAAGAAAAAGAAACAATTTCTGGGGGTGTGGGGTTGCAACCACCCCATCGGTGGGGTGGTGTAGGAAAAAGAGCATACAAACCCCGTACCAGAAAAGAGGAGGAAAGGGGGTGGAGGGATTGCTACTGATAGCACACAGCACAGAGCAGCCCACCGTGTGCGGTTCGGTGTAAGGGAATCGAACACAAATTATATTATTGCTCCGAAGTACAGTCCCGCGAACGGAAAGCTGCTGCTTGCTACACAATTCTTTTCATTCTTTTCCACATACACACAAACACACATACCCACAGAGGCACACACCGCGTTCAACCCCTCGCGTCAACCCTTGTGCCCGTGCTGTTTCTCCTTTTCTCGCTCCTCTTTCGACAAGATTTTTGTCTCTCGTTCTCTCTCTTTCTCTCTCATACACACACACTGTTTGTTCGCCTACTGAGATGTAGCTGGGCCTGGCACACACACAGACACACATTTGCTCTCTCCCGTGCGCTCTCTCGCAGTGGGAAGTGGGAGGCTATTTTTCTACGCGTTTTCCTGTATAGGTATTTTTTGCCCTTCCAAGACTTTTTTTCACCAGCCCCCCCCCCCCCCTCTATTGCACTATTTGCCCTTCCAATTCCACCCAGCGTTTCCATCGGTCAGCTAGAGCAGTGAAAACCGTTTCCACCGATCACGAAAGAGAGGTGAAAAAGCGCTGCACTAAATCGTCTTTTTTACATTTTCACTGGTAGGGTAATAAGGGGATGATTCCGTAGAAATAGGGGCAGCTAGTACGAAACGAACATTATACGAGTGGGGGAACAGGGGGGGTGGCATGCGTCCCGTTTCCGTCCAACACTACACGCTGCTAAAAATTGCTTCTTGCGCTCCGTCACAGTAGGCGATGGGAAATGTGTTATGCACACGAGGAAAAGCCTGCCTCCCCGGGAGCCTGCTGGGGCTTGAATTTTGCACCAGATTTTCCTTCTCCAAAATAACGCAGATCACACCAGACACACACACTCCACACATTGGAGACGTGCTTTTGCAGCACAGCCATATTACGGGGCGCTTACCGTGAACAAACACGTCGTTTGGCACTGGGCACCTCCTTCTGGTGCGGTAGCACTACGGCGAGCAACGAAAAACACACTTCACGCACGGTTTTGCAATCGCGTTTCGTTTTCTGCCAGGCGCAAGGAGGAGGAGGGTGGCTTAAGAAAAACTCACACTTTTTCACCCAAGCTTGGTCACTGCCGCCGACTATTTACGTAGCTGTGTAGATTTTCAACTGTTTAGGAAGTAGTTTTGCTGTTTTGCAGTGTCGAAGCGAAACTTTGACAGGGTGAAGAAATGAGAGCGAGAGAAATCGTTTTTTTTTAATTATTTCGGTGTTCTCCGCGCACAACACCACTATCGCAAGCGCACCGTCTGTCAGTGAGAGGGAGTGTATGCGAGAGAGAGAGAGAGAGAGAGAGAGAGAGAAAGAGCGCGCACGAAATGGTGCACACTGGGTTGCCGGTATGGTCACGATGGTAATCTTTTTAGTAGGAAATCATCTACTATGCCACTGTGTTTAGTAGCAGTACACTCGGTGTTACAAAACTATTCCTCTTTCAATGTTAAGTTAACCAGGAGTCGAAATAGAGGGCTCATTTCCGTTCACACATTATTTTAACATAATGTTTTCGGCATTGTGGTTGCATGGAAATTTATGTGTTGTAATAGTACAATTTGCCAATGGAGCTGTCATTTTTTTCATTTATCTTGAGTATCTTGAGAACAGACTGTGTAAGACGCGTTTATGACATTCTAACCATTTTGTTAGGTCTCTACAAACTAATGTTTACTATTTTTGTACAAAATAGCTCAAGTGTTAACCATTGATTCAAGAACAGTTATCAAAATCTCAATTTATGTGCTGTTTTTTTTAACAAATTGACAGGACCACATTATTTCATATTTGTTATTAGGGCAGCCCAATTACAGTCTTTTCCCAAGTTACGCGAAGTCGAAGGTTGAAAATTTTACTGTTTTGAAAATTTTACAACTCCATGGGCAAATTATAATGGTTTGACCCACAAATTGTCAAATGAAACGATTAAATTTGTTCCCAAAGTTCACAGATGTTCCTTACAAACCCTTTAAATAAATTATTAACGAGCTGAAAATATATTTATAAATACACAAATTTTACGATTTTGGCAGTATTTTTGCCGAAAAAATTCTTAAGAATAACTTAAAGACTTAAGAAAAAATTAAGTTTTCTGTGGAACGCATAACTCGGGAACAGACTGTATCAGTGTGGGTTAGCTTTTTCACCGGGTTGCCAGTGTTGTCTTTGCATCGAAGACTCTGAACGTCACGAACGAAAAACATGGTTCGCTGCGTAAGAAATTTCTATCCACAGATTACCGAATATTTCATTGCAATGGGCCTGAAAACGTGCTAATTGCCCATCATACCGTGCATCAGCAGCTTGCGGCAAACCCTCAATGAGTATTGTACGGACGCATCGTTTGGTGAAAACGCAACTCAATGGAACATTCTTCTTACGTACCGCAAAACGTGTAAAATATGATGATCGATGTGAACCGACCCAGAGACCAATCAAGTGATAACGAAAGTGGTCCAAAGTGTAGGTGGTAAGAGAAGAAAAATAAAGATCATTTGGAAACTGTGCACACCACAACTCCCATGACTCCATGACACCCGGTGCTTAGCGGGTAAATACCAGTGTGAACGATGGCTACCCGACGACCACGCGTTAAAGTTGCTGCCAATCTTAGCATTCGCCGACCGACCAAAACCAACCTTGCGAGCAATGTGACCGGCGAAACAATTAAGCAGGAAGCCCACGTAACACCTGCCGAGCCGGTGAAGGAACACGCACCGAAGGATGGCGTCGTGGCTAGTGATGCAATCGCTACAACTCCGGCTGAAGATGCGCCGATGTCAGAGCCGCCGGATGTCAAAGCAGCTCCCGTTGCAGTCTCTGTCCCAGAGACACCGCGGGAAGAGACATTCCAGGAGTTCAAACTACCAAGTACGTAGCCTATTTGAGAGCAAAATTGTCCAACTATAAAGATGAATATTAATTAATCTTTACTTAATTCGTGGTGTTTCAGAACCTGTGGAGCAATCCAACCCTCAAACCGCACCACCATGCCTGCCGGGTTACGATGCAATCTCGTCCCTTGCCATCAGCAGCGAGGGAGAACCAATGTCCCCTCGAAGACAAGACACCCGTCCCACATTCACACTTCCACTCGCAAGGAAACGGAACCGCACCGAATCGCTCACATCGAACAAATCGCTTCCAGAGGGCGTCACCGTCAACAAGGTCACGCGTAAGGTGGCGACCAAGCAGGAAGAGTCGCAGCGCACGCTCGACAACAAAAAGGAAATCCGCAAACGGCTCACCAACATCGAAAACGTGGACAAGCAGAATCTAACCATGTTCGACATGATCTACTACAATCCGGTGAACAATCCCATGACACCGCCTGCCTTGAGCAAGCGCGGATCGCTGGAAAACTTACCGAAAAGTGTGGACGGTCGGGAGGGGCGCAGTCGTAGCGTAAGCAAATCGCGCTCACCTACTCCGGCCCCATCGAGTTCGGGTCCGCCACCGGCGGTGGCACCGAAGACGGCGGCCGCACCGGTGTCGTTGACACCCCAGCTAAAACTGGGGCCCAACGGGGAAATGATACTCGACGAAGCTAGTCTAGTGATAGAGAACGAGCGTGAGAAGGAAATGCGTGAAACGCTTGCCAATGCGGATATCGTGTTTCAGGATGAGTTTTCTGGAAGTAAGTGGTTCTGTTTTTTTTTTTCTTTAAGAACGAGATTTAATCGCTTTATCTCCCGGCACAGACTCCGGCTACTACAGCCGTATCAGGCGGACAAAGGATTGGGGTGATGAAGAAACGATTCGCTTCTACCGCTGCCTGCACACCATCGGAACAGATTTCTCCATGATGCTGACCTTGTTTCCACAACGGTCCAGGCGTGATCTCAAACTTAAGGTACCGAAACGCGATAGAAAGTGCCCATCTTAATCTTCTTTTATTTACGAATATGTTTTCGTTTTGTAGTTTAAAAAGGAAGAACGCATCAACCTTAATCTAGTGAACAAAGCACTGTGTCACCCGAACGAGTTTAACGTAGACGATCTGCGTCAACAGTTTGCCGAGGAGGACGAACAGCTTGAAAAGCAGCGACAAGAGGAACAGCAGCGCAAGCAGGAAGCACTAGAACAGCAGCAAAAGGAACAGCTTCGTAAAAAGTATTGTTTAATCGCTTCGCTCTCCCATTTTTTTGTTAAAGTGCTTCTAGTAGACGACCACATAGAACTATTCGCGTCAATTTTACCATTTGGCAAATTTAGTGTTGCAGTTCCTGAATCTTTTACAAAGATTCATAAGTGACGAATAATTAAAATCATGAATCGAATCTTAAAACAGAATCCTAAGATTGCTGAATCTTCAGATCTATAACAATTTATAGTTTTTTTACGATTCATGAATGATTCTCGAGATTCGTTAATGTTAGTAAGATTTTGACGCCCATTACATTGGGCATTTTTCGAGATTCTGTGAGAAGTCCTTCAAAAAGCATGAATGAAAAAAACACAGTTCATCAACACCAAAAGATTCATGAACATCAAAATGCATGAATGTCGTCAACATTGGTGAATACCAAGACTCATGGATCTTTAAAGACGACATTCAGATTCAATGATTCATTTCAAAGATTGATTCAGATTTACCCAACACTAGTCAAAATATTAAGTTTTTTGTACTAAAATATCGTCATCTTTTAGAAGCAACCCCTTTTTTTGCTAAAAAATTCACGCTTGAATTTTTCTTCCCAGGTTAATGATGAAAATAACCGCCAGCAACAACCCGCAGAGAAAGATTAGTAAATCGGAACGGGTACTCACGGACGGATCGGAAGTGATAGGAGAGGAAATCAAACAGCCGAAGCCGCGTAAATCACAGGCAAGGAAACGAACAGCAGTGAAGGCAGATCCTGGTCCGGTTTCAGAAAACGCTTCCATAGAGAATGAACAGCTGCAGCAGTCATTGGAACCTGTCTCCAATGCCAACACGATGGCCGTAGAGCATACTTCTAGAACAAACCCAGTGAACAACGAACCTGCAGAAAATGCTCCAAAGGAGGAAAGCTCCAAAAAACGGCAACGTGCCTCCACAGGGTCGAGGAAACAGGCTGCTGCTGCAACCGAGGGAACGAAAGGAGAACAAGCTGCAATGTTGCCAGAGCAATACTCCACGGTTGTAGCAAATTGTTCGGAAAACTTGGCAACAGTGAATGGAGCGGTTGAGCAACCGTTACAAAAATCAAAGCGTACCTCTGTACCGAAGAAACAGGCTAGCATTAAGCAACCTTCTAGCACTGCAGATGCTTTTCACGCTGTGAAGGAAACACAATCAGAATCCATTTCAGAACATCTTCCTGAAAATAGCGATGGCAAATCCATAGACACTCCCTATTTCGACGTTGAACAGGAAACGTCCGTTAAGTCTGCACCAAAGAAACGGCCAACACCAATCCAATCACCTGCCCCACTGTCACCAGACAATGCTGACGTTGCTTCGGGCGCATCTGAAGACGAGGGCCAGCTGGTAATAGAAGAGCAAAAATATACTCCCGATGCAAAAGCTGCGTTCCCAGAGCCCGATACTTCGAAAACTACCAAACAGAAATCAAAGCGAAAGCGTTGGCAAAAGAAGCGCTTCTTCGGCAAGAAACGCCCATGTTTGGTCCCCTCAAAGAAGCAGAAGAAGAAAGAAAAACCACCACCGGAAAAGCCTGTGCTGCTGGATCTGCCCGAGGAAGAGCCGGTTATTGTTAAGAAGGATGCTTCAGAGGACTACGAGCACGCTGCTGCTGCTGCTGCTGCTGCTAACTTGGCACCGGATGGACCATTCAATGATCCAACCCTGTCCGCAGAGCACGCAACTGGCGATCAACCGTTCGTGGTGTATGAACCGGCCGCAGCGGCGACCTACGACAATGATGCCAGCCTGAACTTACCGATTGTAAAATACCAGTGTATGGAGGATTTGGTAGAGGAGGACGCTTACCGTCCATCGGATGAAATGTTGTCTGTCAGCGGACTTGCCGTTTCTTCCAGTGCACACTCTTCTGTCGTCGCCCAACAGCAGAAGCAGCAGGAACAGCAGGATGACGATTCAATCACTGTGATAACGCTGCAAAACCTGGACGATCAAACGCACACAACCTGTGCACCATCGGTACAGCCTACTCTGATCAGCGAGCTAACGCCGGTGGAGATCAAGTACGACGAGTACGATCCCGAGGGTCAGCTCGTGCTGGCGCTGGATGATGCCGATAGCATTGTAAAGAAGGAGCTGCACAATGCGACGCTAGGAGGTGCCCGAAGCGAGCCCGTTAACGTGCACGTGATCAATTGGCCACCGGAAGCAGGGACTGCACCGACCGAAGCAATACCGTATGTTTTGTACGGGAAGCTGGAGTCGTACGGTTGCTCTAGCAATACTTTTGTCATACCGGACGAAATGGTGCAGTCGCAAGGACAGTACGCGATGGTTACCCCAACAACCATCGTGAATGTGGCACCGCCGATTGAGCAACCAAATGCCGGTACGTCCACACCGGCAGCAGCTTCCACGTACCGCAACGTGGATATTGTTGCTCAAAGCGCCGAAGCAGTTAAGCCTGCTGCGACTGTAACGAGCTGTTGCTATGAAACGATCGATGTAACTCCCAAGCATGAACTCCCTGTGCATCATCTTCCGGAAAACAACCTTCACCATACTGCCGAGACGATTGCGAATGGTGGTGAAACAAACGCGGTAGTAAAATCCGCTGCACCCGAGGTGCCGAGCGAACCCGAACCGTGCAAAGTGGACCCAGTGGACGACAACCCACCCAGTGGTAATGATAAAGTTGAAGAGGTGGAAGAACAGCAAGAGCATGAGGAAGGGGAGGAGGAGGAGGACGGAGATGGTGGATTTTCTCTGGAGGACATCGACATCAACTCGCTGGTGCTGGTGGAGAGCCAGGATAGTGTCGATCCGAACAAAACGTTTTACGAAATTTACGTGTCCAATCCGGACACGGGACAGCTGAGCGAAAAACCGCTCGATGTGCCCGCGGACGTGATCGAAAGCATTCGGCAAATTCTGGAAGGCGGAGCAACAGGAGGGGAACGGTAACGTATATCCCGATGCTACAATATTCACATGTGTACATTATAATGCTCAGGCTGGCGTTGTTGCTGCAGGCTTGTTTTGGACGGCAACACACCCGATCCCGCTTTTCGGGTATTAGAGCTTAAGTTGTAGAGTTAGTTGTTATTTAAAAGTTATACAAAAGCATTTTTTTCGTTCGCACAGCAGATAATACCGCCGCCGGTAATGGAACCTCCCTAGTGTAACACACGTTTGCGAATGATTTTCCTATATATTTAATAGCGTTTATTTTATAAAAAACGGATCGTCGGCAAATATGAGTTAAAAGTTCTGTCGTTTGAAAATATATAAAATAACCATAAAAATGGTAGCTGGTAGATAAACTTTTTCCCCATCCCAAAACAAAGCGAAATAGAAAGAAATTTAAAATAAATCTTCATGAGTGATGGGCTCCGACCGGGCGAAGGGATCCGTTTCCTCTCTGGCTTCCCTTCCAGGGTTCAAGCTGATTTCATCACCTCGCGTCTTTGTGTGTGTTACACATTGAGCTTTTGTACATACAGCGTTTTAAACGGGCGGTCATGACTAGGCACTGAACACACTGTGTCTCCTTCCTTCATGTGCTTTGAGATGCATGTGCATAAATTCGCCACTCTACTATCGGTGCAATGTCCTGTGATTCCACCTTCCTGCCAGCCCACACACGATACATATTGTGGAACCGATGTCCATCGTACGGCGTGGTTGGCCGATACTCATCCGGCAGCCCAAGCGCCTTCGAAACGCGTTCCATGTGGCCGTACACCTTCTGGAAAAGAAAGGCTAATCGAAATGCTCGCGAAATCAACCGTTGCGGGGACGGTTCTTGTAACGGATCAAAAGTGCGCGTCGAAAGTTGCTGAGCAATAACTAGCAGCAGATCAGCCTCAAAGATGCGAATCGCCCCGCACTGCCGCAAACGGTAGAGGGTCAGCACGGTGCACATAAAAGCGGACGGTATGCCATTAAACCTCTCGTCGTGGAGCAAATCGTCTGAACATACCCATCGCCATAGCTGTAGTTTGAGCGAGAGTAACGAGGATGGCGAACCGGGTGGCTCGTTTTCGTCTTTTGCAATTAATTCCCTCACCGGGGGTGGCGTAATGGCGCTCGGGTACGTGACCGGAACGTCACCGAACGAGTTGCTTTCTTTGTGGTGACGCTTCATCATAACCGTCACGTGCTGCCGCTCGTGCCGATGGTGATAAAGCAGGATGCCACCGATGCGAGATATGATCGGTTCTACGATTTCGTGGTACTTTCCAAACTCGTTCGAACGATAATCGAAGAAAAACAGCGTAACGTTGAACGGTTCACCGGTGAGAATGCTGTACGTGAAGAAGTGTTCTGCCTGCAACAGGTACGCGAACGGATCGTTGGTGTGCTTGCGTTCATTTTCCGGATGTTCATCCTTAAAGAGAGAGAAAAAAAATCGTTTCATACGAGCTTGGGAACGCTGGCCTCATCCATCAAGCTGCCAAAACACCTACCACCTGGTAGAAGGCAACACTTTGCCGAAACAATTCGTAAGCTTCAGCCGGCATCCGTCGCTTCCTGTACACCCGTCCCAGTACGCACTGAATCCCATCCTCGTCCAGCTTTTTGTTTCGCATCGGCAACCTGCGCACGTAATCGGCCAGTCTGTACATCTTCTGACTGTGTGGTCCGAGGTCATTCAGGAACGGTAGCACCTCGTCATACTTAAACCAATCGTTCCCAGCCAGCGTAGCCCACACGGCCATCTGGTACCATTGCAAACCAAGCGTACCGATCAGCGCCTGCCTGTTGTAAGCCTTCGTACTTAACTTTTGCAAATTGATATGCTCCGCGTGCCACAGCTGCCAGCTACCCTCGAAGATCAGGAAATCCGTATCATGCGAAACCACTGCAAGCGCCTTATTTTTCGTAGCGAAAATAGCTACCGCCTGATCACACTCCAGATCGTTGGCTGTGATTAGCTTGCCGTGTCGTTTAGCAACGTTCTGCAGCTTGATGCAGGTGTTGGATGGCATGGTGCGATCAAACTTTTTGGCAACCACCGTAACCGGCACGCCTGCATCGATCGCGTCTATAATATCGATCATACGATCGTACTTATCGTTCTGCCGTGTAATCCACGTGTCGTACTTGCTCGTCTGCAACGTACCGTCGTAGAAAAAGACCAGCTCGGCGCCAAGATCGGTAAGGCGCTTGAAAAAAGTATCTGCCATATACTCCACCACCCAGTACTGGCTGCCACACAGCAAGCTATGCCGATCGGAACAAAACAAGCCGAACAGTGCCATCAGGTCGAACACGATCAGTGGACGTTCTATGCGCTTCTTCGCTTTTCTGAAATGGGTTTCATACAACAAGCACCCGTTAATGCCCTAAGCACTGTTATGCCCGCTCCAAGTAGTCCAATCGATACATACAAAATCTCCTGCTGCATGTTGACCATGTAAATGCCGCCATTCACCTTCTGCTCCATAAACGAGTGCAGATAACGAACACCCATTGTTGATGCCGGTTTGAAACCAACTAAGAGCTGCTGTTGATGACCTAATACCGGCTTCCTACAATCCGACGTTGCTTTGTAGGTATTAAAAATAAACTACGATGTCACTCACGCTTCCCACACAAAATGAACGGATTCCTGTTGCGCACAATGTTGCAGATGTTTCACAGCATCCACGCTTCGTGGCTGTTATTCATTTTAATAAGTTTTTTTTTTAATGTTATTTCATAAAGATCTGAAATTGCGGTCTTCTGTTCTTCTTCTTCTTCTTCTGTTCTGCGAGAAAGGTTGTATCCTCCTATGGATATTCAGACTTGTGTCCAAATTCCCACATTCAGAGGCTTACTTTCTCTTTATAGGCTTCGACTAACTAGAGTCATGTGCCTGAAGATTTAGAATTCTTTTTCTGGTACTGCTGCTATGGCTTTTGTGAATTTCTATGT